>CAKAOH010020598.1:0-71310 GCA_916701665.1 Sebastiscus tertius
GATTTCACTGGAAAATACAAGCAGGAGCAATTTGCAATATATTTTTCGTGTGCTTTCCTAAGAATGTTCAGCAATATGAACGTTCAGTGCACCTGCCCAATACCGTGAGGTGTTTAGGCAACAAAACTACTTGGTTAGGTTTAAGAAAAGATTGTGGTTCTGGTTGAAATAACTACGAAAGCAGCATTACTTAAATATGGAAGTTACGTGACAAATAAGTCAACGTTTGGGTTAAAATAAGTATGTAAGCAGCGATATTCAAGTATGGAAATTATGTAAAAAACAAGTCAACATTTGGATTAAAATAACAACAGAAATGGCGTTACTTAAGTACGGAAGTTCCATTACAAAAAAAATATAAGCAATAGCAATATAATGCTGAACTTATACTTTTATTTATTTTTTTCCCTATTAAAAAAAGAACATGTCATTTGGATGTGTCAGTAAACAGTTTGGTTAAGAGCATTACTCAAATACTATCTGGCATTATGAGGTTCTTCACTTTGTTCTACTATTTTCAGAATGTTTTATTCCATTTCTATTCTGTCATGGTGTACAGTATATATTACCTGTTTCAATAAATAACATCAGGTTGAAGACTATACAGCTGGTGCACGACAAAAGCAAACAGTATAATACTTCAAATCAATAAATAAACAACAACAATGTCAATGCTTTGAATTGTACAGTTTTTGTTATCATTGCTACAGTACAAAAACATACCATATATGTAATATATGTAATTCTTATCCTTCCAGCTCCTGATACATGTGAGTAAGTGCAATATTGTCGGACACAGGGCTGGGATTAGTCTGAGATCGTTACGTATTGGCACTGTCTCTAAAACTTCACATTTAACCCCAATTCTACAAGAACTTTCTGATAATATGTTTTGTTAAATTGGCAAAGCAGATAATGATTCATCTGACAAAAATGTCACTATAACAGTCTACTCATATGCCAAATATATTATGATTATTTCACACATTTGGAAGATGCTTGAAGACTTAATACTGATCTCAATTTCATCTCCCAGCACCGTGTCCTGATTAAAACATCCTTCAATTCATAAGATTCTCTGAGAGATTATCGTCATATGAAATATTCATAGTTCTTCTTGTCATGTGTAAATCAACAAAATAGGAATGTTGGTAACACTTTATAATTATAATCATTTATAAATGGTATAGGATAGTTAATTAAACCTAGTTAATGTTTTTTAATGTTAACAAATTAATAATTAATAATATTTACTAATTATTAGTAATGTTATATTTTTGTTATTTCAACAGTTTATTGTTGCACACATAATAACACTTTTATATTATTTGTTAATTATTAAGATATTATTTGTAAACCTTAAAGAAATTGTTTGTAAAACATCTATAAACATTACATAGATGGCTAATATAAAGTTGTAACTGATGATTATAATACCTTGTTAAATGGTTAATAAATAGTTTGTAAAGCTTCTATAAACATTATTTGGATAGATAGTTAATACTTTATCCATGGTTAATAATTGGTTTCTGGTCCATCTATCTATGTAATGTTTATAGATGTTTTACAAACAATTTCTTAAAAGTTTACAAATCATTTGGTAATTATTAACAAATACTTAATAAAGTTTATAAAATGTTATAAAGTGTACAACAATAAACTGATAATAAATACTTAACTAATGTAATCATTATGTAATTGTTATTGTCTCATATCACCTATGATACAATATATAATTTCTATACCAATTCATATTCATATTCATATTACACAAACTAATGATAAAATTACATTTAATTACTAATAATTAATAAATATAATTAATTGTAATATCTTTGTTTTTTAACAGTAAAATCACTATTAACTTTGTTCAATTAACTATCAATTTACCATTTATAAATGATGGTTATTATAAAGTGTTACCGGAATGTTCTACGGAAACTTCTACAAAATGAAATGTAAATAAAAAGAACAACTGTATAAAACCTTATCTTTAACATAAGCTACAGTAGATGACTTAACAGAGTGATGTCTAACATAGAAGTAGCGTCTTATAATCTGTAATAATAAAGCCTTCATGTCACAGTGGCCAGGATCGCACTACACAGTACACATCTAAACACAAAGTAAACAAAGACAAAGTAAAATAGTAAGTAAAATCATTGCATCTATGAAGCATATGCGTGCATATCTTGTCTAACAAGCTAACAGTAAGGCAGCCGATTTATCTAGTGCACATCATCATTTTGCTATTGCATAACTTCTACTGTAAATTCTATTTATAGTATAAAAACTCTAAATGGCTACTTAATAATATAGTTTGGTCATTCACTGATAAAAAGGATGAACAAATAGATTGTGTCAAGCTAAAATACATAAAGTCACTGTGAATCAAACATTTAACAAAAAAGTTATCTCTTCAAAGCATGTTTTCTATTTAACATAACACGCTAAGCTACATTATAAAAGTACCGGGACGGGATTTAACTGCCAATACGACCTTCATTTGTACAGCACATGTCAGACAGGCAGAGCATGTTCTTCATCATGGAGAACTACAGCAACATCTGTTACATCTTCATAAAATCATTATTTTCCATATGGCTTTTGCTAGCATTAGAAAAGTTGCCACATTTGAACCCGGTATCAGATTATGACGTATCCTCATACAACGGTTTGTATGATATCTTAGGAAAAGTTTATTTTTCATGTGTTTTGCTATGAATGTCCAGTAACAAGAGCGATCTGTGCGCCTGCGCAACCCCCAACAACACCACTTTGTTAGGTTTACGTAAAGATCGTGGTTCAGGTTAAAATAACTACCGAATTGTCATTACTCGAGTACTAAAGTTACTTGACAAATAAGTGAACCAACGTTTGGGTTGAAATAACTACGGAAGTGGCGTTACTTAAGTACGGAAGTTCCGTAACAAATAAGTCAACGTTTGGGTTAAAATAACTACAGAAGGGCGCTACTTAAGTACAGACGTTCCGTAACAAATAAGTCAACCAACGTTTGGGTTAAAATAACTACGGAAGTGGTGTTACTTAAGTACGGAAGTTCCATAACGAATAAGTCAGCGTTTGGAATAAAATAACTACGGAAGTGGCGTTACTAAAGTACAGAAGTTCCGTCACAAATAAGTCAACGTTGACCTCTGGTTTCACATGGGACACTAACAGCGGTCTTCTGGGTAAACAACCATCCACTCCGACCTCCTCCCTACGCAGACTTTATCTCTCTTTATACTACGTCACCTGTCCTGGCTCACGATTACTTGGATTACATACGAATTGATTATATGGGTTATACACGGATTATAGCGCATTACTTTTTTGTAGGTATAGGTACAAACAGTGTATGAGAACAGCCTGCAGATTTGCACTGAGAGCTGTAGGACAGGCCAACGGCCCTGCTGCATGAATACACAGATTTACAGTAACCATTACCACAGCGGTTGTAAACGTGTTCTCAGATTACCTGCGTAATCTGGTTTCTCTGAGTAACCTGGTTACTAAGGTGGATGTAAACACACTGAGTATGATATGGTCATAAAATCCAGAGAAAGTTTAAAAGTGAACCTTGAAATTACAATTTTAGACTATTTTATCACAGATTCTAATACAATACTTGCATGCTATATGTATGTTGGTGGTGGTTGTTGAAATTATTCGTCCTGTTCATACGGGCTGTGAATAGATCCTTCCTGATGTGACTCCACTGTAAGAAGTCCAAAGCTAATATGAGGCTGTCTAATAAGTTAGACAAATCAAATCTTCCAAAGTTACAGCAATTTTAGTTTGATATTCCCTGCAGCAGAGAAATACTTCCTAGTAGTCGCATGTAGACTGTTGACTGATACTTGTAGTTAAAAAGAAGTCCTGCCTTCAGAAGGTGTGAGACTTAGCAAGTTTGAGAGGTTATCTTGGAGTCGTATATGTTTAAAATATTGAGACAAAATCTAGCACCAAACTTTGGTCATAGTCTAGTAGATTAATAGACTTCTGCAGGCTGGTTCAATTGGTTGTCAGTAAATTCAAACCTCCATTAAACAAGGGATTAAGGAGACACAACACAATCCTCTTATTCCATAAAATATAGACAGGTTGAGGATATAGCTGCAACGTTTGTAAGACAAGGTTATAACCATTGCGTTTTATGAATCAGGGCCCAGATCTTTTTTTTTTCTCCTAGATCCGGGCCGATATACCTGGGGATCTTCCCATGGTGGCTTCCCTGCTTCATGGTGCTACTGTATGGGGTGGAGATGGGATTAGGGTTTCTTGGTTGAGGACATGGCCGGTGATTTAGCTGATGATTTTGAGGGACTGCTCTGACATGGGGTGATCTTAAGATGGACGAAGAGGGAGGACGGCGAGAGGCTGGAGCCGTCCACCTTGAGCAGTCGGACATGGCGATAACCTGCAGAGACAAAGGAAAGAAGGTCAAGAGAGCAAATGGTTATTATCTCCGCCTGGAGATTATGTATTTGGTCGTATGCGTGCGTGTCTGTCTGTCCACGGCTAATCTCCATTGATTAGGTATTGTTCCTCTCTTGATTTGCACGCCAAGGTAAGACAATTGCATGTATGTGGATGTATGTATGTATATATATCGCTTAGAAAATGACCACGTGAAATGAGCGCTGACTACAACGTAGCGCATCTTCTATGCCGGTAGCTGTTAGCTGTTAGCTGCAGCCGGTGTAATCTGCACTCTACTGGGTGCACATTTCTAGTTTATATACATATTGGCAACCTCAACTAGTGGTTGGTACAGCCCCCATAATAGCCAAACTCTACTGTCCCAACACGTACCTGTGCGGAGACTCGTAACCGGCAGGGTGAATTGCCCTAGGAAGTCATTGCTTGAGGTATAGTCATGGTCTTCCACCAAGAAGCGAACCAGTGCCAGGTCAGGAACATGGACGGTAAAGTTGAAGGTACAGTCCCATCGTGGGTTAAAGCCTGAAACCAGGAAAGAACACATGCTAACAAACTTATTTGCACTATTTGTGCAATTGTACCTGTTGAATATTGTGTGAAATCATGCTGTATGTGTTCTCAACCTTTTCTATCCCACAGCCCTGTCAGATAAACTCAAGTACCCCTTCATCAACACCACCTGTCATGTTCTAAATGTGCCCATTTAAATTGATTTCAAACTAGATTTCCACTAATAATTATATAAAACATGTATATTTTTTTTCATAAAACAAATGTCAATGTCTAGGACTACCACTTGGAGTAGCAGAAGCTATTAGACATTTTCAACCAGGGTCCACCTACTAGGTTTTTCTGGAGCGTTCAACCACATCTCATGGTGTTAATTAGCTACAATATTAACTGTTCGACTATCTCAAGCTGTGTAGAAATTCCTAAATGTTGCTACTGAAGCCATTTCATCTGACAAAGGGTCTCTTGTGAGTAGGGTAGGCATTTACCATTGTTGTCGACGTGATGAGTTTTCTTCTTATTGTTGTCTATGGGAACTCCGTGTATCTCCACAAACACGTGAGGGTCCACAATTGAGGTGGGTTTGTCCCATTCTGGTTTAGGCAGCTGCTGTGCTGAAATAACCTGGAATAACAATGAAATCAGAGCTTAATTTGATTGGTCGTGTCCTAACCTTAACTCTCTCTCGTGAGAGTTTCGCAATTTGCGTCCTACCTTCTATCCATGAATAATTAGATCAGAGTAGAATGGAGCAAGAGCAGTTTATCTAGCAACAGTTCTGACACTCAGCTGCAATGACACACTTTGAGTATACTCTTGTGGTATAGAATTCCTCCATGGCTCATGTTTGGGTTCAGAATGAAGCCAATTACAACTCACTAGAACCATTGCAGTAAGGAGGCTTTCACATCTGGGACCTGGGCCAGGATCCGAGACAAGTACACTTGACCACAAAGTCCAGCTTGTTTGATTAGTGTGAATGCTGGACCTTACAAGGGGCATGGATCGACGAACCGCTTGAAAAAGTGGTCTCGATTACGGTTCATGTGTACTCAGGTACGGTTCGCATTAGGTCGCAATACAGAAGTGGACTACTATTTAACGCAAGAAGCAGTCAGCGAGTAGTATTGGAAAGGCATTTCTAAAGTAGGAAGGCAGGCGAGAGGGTTGTTCTTGACTTTGCCTCCAATCATACTCAGGCACGGTACGAATCAATCGTGCCTAGTAAGAAAACGCCCTAAGAAACAACCATTCACCAAGCCTCAAATGCTCCTGTAGTTCTATGTTGAGGAAAATCTTTCCAATGTAAATTGACAGAGGTGAAAATACTTTTGGAACCTGCAGTTTCACCTGTTTTGCTACTTGCTACCTATCTTACCCGAACAGTAAGCAGGACGGGTCTGTGGCCAGGCCCTCCACCAACATTCTCCGGGTTGAAGGTGGTGTCAGGCTGGCACATGAAGGGAGGCTTCAGTATGTACCCACACTGACTATTCTGCAGGAACCTGCCTTGGTTTAGGTCCATCTGCTCACCTGGTGTCTGAAAATTCAAAGCAACTGGAGAAAACACAACACAACTGTGTTAGCGTCACACGTCTACCACAATGTTCTTTTCATACTGCCACTGGGGGTGGGATGTGGGGGGTATGGGTAGACTAAAGACAGGAAGATGTGTCTGAGTAACAACTCTTAATTACTCTCTCTGCTTCTCTTGCGAATAGAATGGCATAATATAAGCTCTCACCAACTTGGCAGCCTCCGTTCCACATCTCCTGAGGGTTGTAGTTGGACGACTGGAGGCGTTGGCCTGAAGGGTAAATCCTGCTGAGCTGGTGGCTGTTGTGACGAACAAAATACATCCCTGGAGGGGCAGAACAAGAAATGTCTGATTAGTCCACTTAGTCCAATAGTAAGCTGAAGAAAGACTCATTTAGCTTTTGTCCTTGTGCTGCCAGGGACTGTGAGAAAAGGAGTTGTTTTGCACAGATAAGGAGTTGTTTTACTCAATACAGTGTCCCAGTAAAAGTCAACACTCAGTACTTTCCCACTACATGAGACGAAGAGCACACAGACAGTAACTTTCCACTGTTGCATAAAGAGACATCATTACATACAATGTAATTTTCCATTACACATGCAAACTATTTATCTTTACTTTTAGAAAGTAGTAGCCCTTTTCCACCAAAATGTGCACATATACGCTAAAATAGGCTATAAACTTCTTTCCCATTGCCAGTAGACAAGTAGTCTTTCTTTTTTTTCTATAAACAGTTCAAACTCTTTCAAACTCTCAAACCAGAGTTGGTGATTGTTGGAACAGTGGAAAGACGGTTTTGATGAGTTTTATTTTGTTTCTGTTGAGTTTGAATGAATTGTGTTTTATGATGATCAGCGAGGTAAAATTACTGTTTCTGTCAATGGAGTCTGGTGGCTTTGAGGAGAGCATATTAAATGTTTGGTATGCTAATAAAATTAGAACAGTTCTTCAAATCCCTGTTGATTTTATTACCTCCGCCAAGGCCGAAGGCCTCAGAAGGAGGTTATGTTTTCACCGGCATTGGTTTGTTTGTTGGTTTGTTTGTCTGTTATCAGGATTACTCCAAAAGTCTGCAATGGATTTGAATGAAATTTTTTGGAGGGGTGGGGTGTGGCACAATGAACAATCCAATAGATTTTGGTGGCGATCCGGATCATGATCCGAATTCAGAAATGTTTTTAAGAATTCGGATCAGCCTGAGCATTAAAACCTCTGGGTATAACACATGTGCAGTGTAGCCGGTGACGCGTGACACCGCCTCTTTCCTTCAGAGAGAGAGACAGTTGACAGTGAAATTACAGTTGAGTTCGACTAAAGCACACTTGGTGAATGTTGGAAAGAGTAACGATGATGGTTTAGGTGAGTTTTATTTTGTTTCTGTCCAGTTTGAATGAAGTGTTTTATGCTGTTCCGCTGCGTACAGCTGATCTCAACATAAACAAAAATACACGTGGACTATGGCGCAAGCTGAACGGAGAGGGGGGGGCAATCGTACTCAGGCAGCTTGGCGGAGGTCTGCGCTCTCCGAATGCCATTCTAGTTTGTTATATATTCACTTCAACGCAAGTCACATAGCATTGCGTCAGAAAAGAGCCGTGTCCACCCAGGTGTCATGTTTCCATCACTCCCTAAATACCCGTGACTACTGGAGTCATTTGTCCCGGGAATGAATGCCGATTGACACCTTTCCCACTAAAAACAAAAGCCAAATGTTAGTGGGTTTTTTGTCCAGTGGGAAAAGGGCTTAAGTTTAGTCCCATGCACACGTCTTACCTGAGTCCTTAACGTGCCTGAGCGCTTCACTTTCAGCGAAAGAGGACATGTCCGTCGCTGGGTTTTTGGCTGCTTGTTCGAAGCTTTTAAAGGGAACACTGCGAGTGTACACCACCAGCTCTGACAGCTCTGGACTCAGCTTAGACACACCTGGCTGAGGCTGAGAGGACACACACACACACAAACCCATCACGATACAACAAACCATGGTGAGAGCCACTGCTGCTAGGATACAGGTGAGCTGGTGTTGGTGTTATACTCACCTTCTTGTCCTGTTTCTTTCCGCTGGGTTTGCCTTCTGCGCGGCTGGCCTCCTCGTCTGAGGAGCTGAGGTCTGAACTGCTGGACGAGCCCTCCTCCACGACGTGCTCCTTCTTCCCCTTCACCAGGATTTTACCCTTAAGATCCTGCACAAACAACCAACACATTACAGACTTGTTTGAAAATGATAGTAGTTCCAACTCTTTTGTCATGCTTAAAATACCGCTAGAGCTACAGTACTACTATAATAATAGACCTACTTGGCTATAACGGTTGCAATGGCAATGTTAGCCTACACATAAAAATGTCCGCCGCTCTGACCGTCCTGCTATGTTGATTTGAATGAGAATGTTCATTCTACTCTCATTCTATTTCTATGGTTTTGACCTGTTGCCTGTTCCTGACTTGCTCACCTGTCGTGCCCCTCATGGGTTTGTTTGTTCGGACTGCCATCCTGTTGCTAACCTGTATCTGTTCCCCAACCCTGCCTGCCTGTAAGCTTATGGATCTTCACATAACCAATAAATCCCTGAACTGCTCCTGTCTGCCTGGACTACCTGCATTTCGGTCCTTCCTTTGTCGCCTCACACTCACCCACTTGTGACACTTTTATCATGACTGCTAGTATATAATAATGGGCTGGATAAGAATAGAACAGCAGCCTATGTGAGAGTAAAATCCTCAAAGCAAATGATATCAAATCATCTGGGTGTAATTACGGGCACACATGAGGTGCCTCGAGGGAGTGTGATTACTGGGGCACAGATCATGAGTGCACACACTAGCCCTTACCCACATGTAGAAATGTAGAATAAGTGGGACGCAGTGAGGAGCAGATGGCCCCAGATTTTCCATCCAACACAAACAGTTTGTTCTCTACTTTACACGTAATCCTAACAGTCGCTACCAAGACAGAGGCACTGTTTGCCAGTGCTGCACGTACATAACAGAGAGGTCGGATATTAAAAAGTGTGTCAGAGTGAAGTCCTTGCATTGGAATCTGACGGAGAGCCAGTCGGAGAGCCATTGGCTATTTTTAACCACATCCACATTCCAGTGAAAAGTAGCGACTACAGTCCAAATATCTATCTGGACAAATCATTGAATCCTCGTACAACGGTTTGTATGATATCTTGCCAAAAGTTATTCCTCATTTTTTGTGCATTTTCCTACAAGTGTGCAGCAACACGTGAGGCAAATGTAAATTTCCACTCAATACATGCATAAAGTCTTTTCAAAATAGACTTCTGTCTTCATAGGAAACAACTTAGGTTTAGCCAAAAAAAAATATTTACAGTGTAGTTGAGTTTAAGAAAAGATAGACTTGGTTAGATTTAGGCAAAAAAAAAACAAATTAGGTTTAGGAAAAGATTGGCTTTGTTGGGTTTAGGCAACAAAATGATATAGTTAGGTTTAGGAAAAGATCGATTTGGTTAGGTTAAGGCATAAAAAACTACTTAGGTTTAGGAAAAGATCAACTTGGTTAGGCTTTGGCAACAAAACTACTTAAGTAGGTTTAGGAAAAGATTGACTTGGTTAGGTTTAGGCAAAAAAACTACTTAGTTAGGTTTAGGCAAAAAACAACTTAGTTAGGATTAGGCAACAAAACTACTTAGATTTAGGAAAAGATCGACTTGGTTAGGTTTAGGCAAAAAAACTACTTAGTTAAGCTTAGGAAAAGATTGACTTGGTTAGGTTTAGGCAAAAAAAATACTTGGTTGTGGTTTGGGTTAAAATAACTCCGGATATGGCGTTACTTAAGTATGGAAGTTACAAATAAATCAACGTTGACTTATGGTTTCACACAAACACCGGTCTCCATTACTTTTTGTGGACATAGCTACGAACAGTGTATGAGGACAGCCCGAATCATGTCAACTGCAAAACCTGCTATTACGTGGTTCCAGTGCAGGCAGGCATAATCTATGTCCCAATCAAAGACTCTATTGGTTTCAATAATAGTCATTCTTATGGGGATTGAACTTTCATCCGATTATGGAACAGTGTGTCCTTACCTCTGGAGAAGGCAGGCGGTGAGGATCCAAACCATTGAGGGGCTTGGTGAGCAGCTTGTCTCCCAGGATGGATCGCAGGTGTCGAGCCATTACTGCCTGCTGCTCCACAGAGCAGTGGTTCTCCAGGGACAGGATCAGAGGGTAAGGGGATGCCTGGGAGAAAGGGATGATGGTGCAAAGCCAGGAAGAAAAGGATTTTTATAGATAGTATAGATTTTAGAAGTATATATTCTTTGTCCACACAAATTAATTAAATTAATTTAGACTTTTAAACTTTTAACCAAGGAACAAGGTGACAGGTGCAGTTGACAAGTAAAATGATTCTGATTCCAGTAAAGTGCTCACCTTAAAAGCATAGTCATTGATAGTCTGAATGACTTCAACAAAGGGCACTTTGGAGGTGAGTGTGTGTCCATGATAGATGACCGGCTCTCCTTTATCTCCATCCCAACAGTCCAGCTCCACACAGCGGCAGCCATGATTCAGGGCTCTAAGAGAAAATAAATCATCATTAGGAACCTCTGAAACAGAGATGACTCAGTGAAGAAAGGTGTCATTTGAGAGTTTGTGACTCGTTATCTTTCATATATCACATTCATTCAGAAAATGCTACAAAGTGCATTCTGTATGTACAGGTTAGGGCCGTCATAGTTAACACGATAATAAACGCAAATTTGTTTTAACACCACTAATTTCTTTAACACATTAACGCAACTTGCAATTTTTAGGTTATTTTTAGGCATATTTGTCCGCTTCCATGTTGATAAGAGTATTAAATACTTGACAAACCTCCTTTAAAGGTCCCATATAGTAAAAAGGGACATTTTCATGGCTTATATATTATAAAGGAGGTTTAAGTTCTATATAAATACTGTGAAAGTATCGAAACGCTTAATCCACAGAGAAATACACATAGCCCATATTCAGAAACTGAGGTTTTAAAAAAAAGCCGTCAGGATTTCTGTCCATTTGTGATGTCACAAAACTACAATATTTAGACCATTTCAAAGTTTTAAACATAAACATTCTAAATGGGTCCCAGCTTATTTCCTATTGCAGTGTATGTGAATAACATCAGCTGACAGGAAGTAAACATGGACACAAGCTGTTGCCAAGCAACGCAATTCTGTGGCAATTCCGTTGTAATTCCATTGAAATGTACTAAAACGGAGCGTTTCAGACAGAGGGTAAATACAGGTATATTCAGACAGACAGTATGAGGAAAATAAAAGTTTTTTTTAATGTAAACATGTTCTAGTAGAAACCCAGAATACAGGTATGAATCTGAAAATGAGCATGATATGTCCCCTTTAAGGTACATTTTTAGCAGATAAAAAATGTGTGATTAATTTGTGATTAAATATTTCAACCGATTGACAGCCCTAGTACAGGTATGTGTGCGGTCCTGTCCACTCTTACCGGATGTATGGCTCTGTGCTGCTGTCCCCAGTCAGCTGGTCCTTAGTGAGGTAGGTGTTATGGGAGGACGAGATGAAGTAGTGTGCCAACGGGTGTTTCATGTCTTGGTAAACCCTGGCATGATCCGGGTTAAACACACAGTTCTCCTTAGACAGCATGTACATGGTGAAACCATTGGGGGTCATGAACTGGTTCTTCTGGGCTGTACTGGGCAAAAGGCACAAACACGAGTCAATAAATGAGGGAATTATTATACTATATGTAAAATACCATTACATATCTAACAATTTTAGCTCTGTTTTTCGGGCATACAAGCTGATAATGACATGCAGTCGTTAACTTTGTCAGTCTCCCATTTGGTGCTGGGCAAGTAGCGTCTGATGGGTTTTATCAGAGCCGTTGGGCTGAACACACACAAACCAGATACATGTTGGTACTTTGCAATATATCGTTACGTAGCACCGTACCCCACTCATTAAGTTCGTAGGTAAGGATGAGGCTTTGGGCATGGGTGACTGAAGCGTCCTCCTCCTGGTCCTTCAAGAAATCCCTCAGGTCCACAGTGGAAAGCACACAACTGTTGGCAGAGTAGCGGATAAACACAGCATCCAGCTCCGGTCTCCGTAGCAACTCCCTGCAGAACACTTCGATCTCTCCGTGGTCCAGACGATTGTCGGCTGACTGGTCACATTTCTAGCAAAGAAACAGAGTGTTTGGTTTATTCATCCATTGTTAATGGAGGTCTGTCATTATGAATTTATAAATCACTTACCGATTGGAATCCCAGATATGGGTCCAGTATTTTTAAGTGTGTGTGTGTGTGTGTGTTCCGCTACCTGGAAGAGGCTACGGGCATACTGGTCACTCAGGTCAATATTGATCATCTGCAGCAGTGTCTGGACTTCTTCATAGCTCATCTTATCATCGTGGTTCTGGTCGGCCCGACTCAGATACGCATGGATCCAGGTGACGACACAAACACAGTCAAGGAAGCAGCAAGAGCAGAACATGTACAGCGTTTGGTGGCGTTTCAGCGATATGGGGTTCTGAAGCACAGAAGTAATACTTAATTACTAGTTCTGCCTATAGATGCTTCGTGTTAGTATTCTGTTTTTTTCGGATATTTCCTTCAATCAAACTAACACAATTTTTATTGGGTACTTGTTACACTATTGGCATTCTGGTTTGGGACTTGCAAGGGTCCAACCAAAGGGACCTCCAACCAAAAATCTTTAAAAATGATCCCAAATGTATATGACTTATATGTATATATGATGTGTGATTATTCTTGGTACTATTGTCTGTGCAGATAACAGTGTAAACAGTTCTACAAATTAACAACAACAACTAGGATATTGGTCAAGTTTCTCCTTCTGGGTCATGTTTTCCACCCTCTCCTGCAGGGTTCGGATGCCGTGGGCCCAATGCTGAGCCTCCTCCTGGCTCTGGCAGATGAGGTCCAGGCTCTTGCGGGGCCCTTTGAAGACCACCGTCAAACACCGTTGCTCGGGTACCGTGCCGACCATCTGCCGCAACGTCTCCGACTGGCAACCCTCGCGAACGCACTCCACCTCCATGACAGAGACTGTGTGAAGAAGGAAGAAGTAACAAATTAAGTAAGTAAAGAGCAAGTAGTGTCCAACTAATTATCCATCCAGGAAGAACTTATGTGTGCTTATTGCTCAGTTTTTCTGTGGTATTATTAAGTATGTATCGATCCTTGACCTTTGTTATCACAGTGGAAGTATCTGAGAGTTTAGACAGAAAAATATTGGGCATTAAAAAGGCGACCACAACAACAAACATGGTCATTAAGAAGCCATTTCTTCTGGAAGCAACCTTTGTCAATGACAAATTATCAAAGGATTGAAGAATTTTGTCTGCTGTGGGTATCCTAGAGAGGAAACAGATGTCTGTGAAGCAGATGTGGAGGGTTAAAAGAGCAAATGGAGAGAATGAAGCTTCTGTGGTCAGGGCTATGCAAGAATAAGGTTCATGACATTTTGGTAGTTGCTGTTTTAGAGGTCAGGACAGATAAAAGATCCCTAAAACGGTTTCAGTTCTCCTCGCCATAGATTCCCTAAGCCTCTGAACCCTACTGTAGGCTACAGTATTCATCCAAAAGATAATCCCTCATTTTGTGGTGTCAGTTTTAAAGCTAGAGCGAAGGTACTGGTAGTTTTTCCTCGCCAAAGTTTAGCGTATGTTTGGAACGTTACTTAACCTCCTTCACGACAGGCTAGTATAACATGGTTGGTACCGATGGATTCATTAGGTTTTCTAGTTTCACATGATACCATGATATCTTCACTCTAGCTTTAAAACTGCCCGCTACAACCTAAAAATCGTTGCGTTAAAGAAATTAGTGCCGTTAAAACAAATTTGCGTCATATTGTTATTATCACGTTAACTTTGACAGCCCTAATTTGGTTTATAATTCTGACAGGAGACGGGATTTTAAAGCTCTTTTGTCTTTTATTGCGTTGATTGCAAGAGCTAAGGAGTGGAAACATGACGTTCGTGTTACAAAGTCACCCACCAGGAATTTGCGCATGCTGTATTTGATTGGACACCGCAAAAACCTTAAATGGATGTCTCATTACATAGCAGAAAAAGTTGAGCCAGGTTTAACTATTGTGCCAGAGCCTCCCCCTCCACTGTCAAGCATAACCCGACCCTTACATCACTGGAGGAGAATAGAACCTTTAGTCTCTTGAAAAAAAAAAAGCTCTCTCTCAACTACAGTGCATCTCCATGCTTGAATAAATGCATTACACAATCCTATCTGTGGCTTCTGATCTTTCTATTTGGGACATTCACTTACAGAGTCACATTTTGTACATCTATTTCAGTTCACCGTCGGAAAAATATTCTGAATATAGCATACACTGAAACAGATATTGATTTTTTTTAGGTGAGCCTTTTTTTTTCTGGCGTCCCCGTCCACAACGCTGTATTGCTTTGCTCCAGTGCCGGTGCTCCTGTCTGTTTCTCCAAGCTGGCAGCGCACCGACCGTCATCTACTGTAGGTAACACACTTACTATGAATAAGTACCTCATTCAACCCCTCAACTTGTCAATGCAGATTTGTATTGATGCACACACACACATCTGAACAGCCTACTAGGAAAAGATTATAATATAATGCCTCTGTTCATTTATTTAATTTTGTTTGACTAATTTTGCCCATTAATCCACAGATGTTCCAGTTTTTCTGGGAATCTGTGTACCTCTAATATTTGTCAGACTACTTTCTACAATATAATGTATTTTCTGTGTTAAAGTTAGATTGTTTGTGTAGTATATCCACGCACACTTCTTCTGCTGCGTGTCAACAGGGAAATCATGGTTACAGGGTATGAGGTTTGGGCAAGAACAGGCTGGGTTTTGGCTGGGTTTTCTTGTAATCTGGGTAACCCTGCATGCTGTAATATAAACAGACAGTGCCGACACTGGCTTGGCAACTAATAACACTCATGACTGTGCTGCACTGTTGATTCTAATTCCTACTAAATTTAGACACTTTAGCGGAGGGGTGAGCTGTCCGTCACACACACACTGACACAAATCAAGCGAGGTTTCCCTCACAAACAGGGCAGTTTGTGTGTTATTTTCAACCTGTTTGTTCATCCAGCACACCCTGACGCTCATTTCCATATGATCCCGTCCATATGTGTACTTTCACGTCACACTGTAGAATGGGTTTGAATAAACCAAATTAAACATCACTACTGACCAAACCTCAGCCGATCTCTATTTGCCTGTGGTCTCACTAGAAACTACACCAACTACTGGACTATTAGACTGTGTGTGCCTGACAATACACAGACAGCAGAGAGAGGGCAGTTCTGCTCAAAATATATCAAATGCTGGTCCTAAGGAAGATGCTCAGAGAGTATGTATACACTATGATCTCTACACAGATATATTATATTATATCATATATTGTATATATATATTGTTAGATTATTAACCCCCTGAGACCCACAATAGACCTGATTTAGTCATTTTTAGGGGGTTACAGGGGGTCTTTAGGGGAAGATAGCAGGTCAACAGTAGATGTCACATAGAAGTGGTGTACATCATCTGAAAGCTGGGAACCTGAAGATTAATTTGAGATGCAGCTCAGCACTGTGTGAAATTCTAGTCATAAATCAGAAATAAACATGAATTCATGAATTCAAATAAATTGTAAAAGCATATAAGGGCTTAGAACATTATGATAGTATGTGATGGTTATCCCCATGCTCTATTACGTCTCATAAGTTGTTGCAGCAATTTTTGGGTTGATACCATTTGTTACACAGATTTGATGCTAAATTTACCCATTTTTTACCACTGGAGAATTGATAAAAATGATCAATAATCCCTCCGAAATACCAAATTGATACACCAAGACCTTGAGGAACACCATAGAAAAAACCATGCTGTGATTTGGTATCAAAAACTTTTGACATTTGGAGATTTCTGCAAGAATTACATTTTTTGGCGATTAGATGACGAACACTTCTGTTGTGTAAACTGCTCAGAAACCCCCTTATTGTCAGTATACCTAGAGAAAGCCATCCATCCTCTGAATGCTCTGGGTCTCTAGTTTGTGGCTGTAACGTTTCACGAGGCTGTGATTATCCTAGAGGTCGCCACAGGTCATTTTATACAGTGAGCTCAAGTTTCAAAAAATGGTCTCACTACAATGAAATGGCTCCTATGGGGACTAACATCATGAATATAATTGGACTCATTGGATCCACAAGAGTCTCAGCTTTACAGTGATATCCAATTTATGTTATTCAAGACTGTTTATGGACCCCAGTATGCAGAAATATTCAAACACACCATTTTAGAATAGGTGACAATAACATATTTATACTGCATGAAAAAAAAAACACATGTTTTTTGCCCCAAACTGCATGTGATTATTATAAAGTGGGCATGTCTGTAAAGGGGAGACTCGTGGGTACCCATAGAACCCATTTTCATTCACATATCTTAAGGTCAGAGGTCAAGGGACCCCTTTGAAAATGGCCACGCCAAAATTTTGTGTAACTTTGGAGCGTTATTTAGCCTCCTTCATGACAAGCAAATATGACATGGTTGGTACCAATGGATTCCTTGGGTTTTTCTACTTTCATATGATACTGTTATCTTCACTCTACATCTGAACCTGCTCCACCTCTGAAAGACAGTAAAGTCGGTCGGGATCGCCTGCAATCCTGCAGGTCTCACGGGGTTAAAGGGATCAGGACAAAAATAAATATTTTCTGTTTTTCTTAATACTTAATACTTTCACCTTGTCTGGCCTCCACAATTCTTTCAAATAAAACTCTGTAGGATTAAGGGTATAAGGGACTATTAGACTTTACTTAATTTTAAAGGGTCACCAGAAAAAAAGGTTGGGAACTACTGCACTACTAGACCACCCAGAAACAATACAGCAAACACATTTGATCTATAATGAGTGGGATAAATTACTGGGTGCGGCTGACAAGCTTCCACTTTCTCGTATCCACATGTTAATGTCCAGTTAAATTTCTCAGCAGTTTTCAGAATACAAACGATTCAGCTAAAAACAAGACATGAACAAGCACATCTTAAACTTGTGAGTGTGTGTTCCTGATTTAAAAGCTATATTCTTATGTAGAAGATAGAAGGGGACACATATCTGTAATGATCCAGAGGGTCTTAAAAAAGCAGGAGGTTAGATGACACACACTCAAACCTGCACACCAAACACACACGCTGTGCCACATCACAAGCAAATCCAGCCTTGTGGCAATGAAAGGCCTTGTACTGCACCCGGGAGGCTAACCTAGTGGTTGAGTCGTATGGTAACTATATAGCACCAAACCACAGGATCCAGGGCAGACTCCCACCACCATATAATGTCCTATAATCTCACTGTTTGAACTACGGCAGGATCGGCTGCCCTTTTAGGCTCAGAATAGTTGAGCTCTATAATCAGGGCGCCGTGTGTGACCCTCAGATAGTGGAGGAGTGAGAGGAGCTGTTTGAGCAAAGTCTACGTCTCTGCAGTAAGTAGCATTTAAAGTTCACAAAAATAGATACTGTATATCCATGTTTCACCTTACACGCCCAGTCACTGAGCTCTCCTGGCAAAGGAAAGGCCTGCTTGTTACCAATCATCACTTGGAGATGGTTCTTAACCTCTGGGTGGGGTGGGGTGGGGTTAGGTGGGGTAGGTTAGCTTGTGATGGAATTTTCCATCAATTCCTCTCTTCTTGGTCAGGAGGTCAGGGTGTTTGCCAGAGTCTCCCTCTGTTAACATTATTGGGTTGGAGTCCTGTCTAGGAGAGCCGCCGTTATCTGTACAGCTGTGTCTGTAGTGGGGACCATAGAGCCGGTCGCTGGGGCAACCATGGTCAGAGATGCCAGAGGAACGGAGGAAGTCAAAACATGATAAGGGTAAAACACTGAGCACCAGGGAAGAAGGGCAGAGTTGTGAGGCCTTCATGCAGAGAGCACATCAATGGTGGAGACCCGTCAATTGTTCCTTGATCAAGCTTCAATAAACCTCCTGTGTAAGACATCAACAGCTCCGGGGCCTCTTCCTTCCTATTGAGTTAACTTGTGTATCAGAAATTCCACAACAGCTAATACCTCTTTTCCACCCAAATTAGCGCGTATATGCAAGTTTTTTAGCCCCAATAAAAATAAGCGATAGACTCTTTTCCCACTGCCGGTAGACGAGTATGCCTTTCTGTTTCTTTCTGGTGTGTCACGTTCAATGTCGCAAACACACTGAAAAGCAGGGTCAGTCATACTTGCCAACCTTGAAACCTTAAAAAAAAGGGAGGTTTTCAAAACCAAAGCGGGGGTGGGGTGGGGGGTCTGTGGCTCCTCTCCACTTTGTTTCCTGCATTCTGGTGACTTTAAAGAGTGAAAATAACAAAATAATAAGTTCACTGCAACAGCCTTTTTATGTTAAACTTTTGATTTTTCCTTCAACTCCCAGGAAAGAAAACTGAATAATTTGCCCCTCTGCTGTGAACTTGGCATGTAAATCTCTGGCATAAACTAATATTCATCCGTTTTATTTATTTTTGCTGCCTGAGTATTATTTATCTTTGTGATTGTACGTTTTTGCAATGACTGCGAAGTCAATTTCCTATGCATCAATACATTGATTCTGAGTCATATAAAAGAACACTTACAGGATTGTTGCTCCTTGGCCCAGCTGGATGTCTTGTGGGACTGACACCAGACAGTGACACCGTCTCCCATCAGCTTCAGAGTTCGTCGCTTCTGCCAGCGAGGCGAGCGGACCTTCACGTATGATAAATGAATCCATTTAAATCTTATTGACTGATCACTAAAACAAATTACTAGTAGTTTATGATTAGTAATACCTTTACCTTTATCATATTGGAGCCCTGCAACATCCGCTTCACGTCTTCATCATCCTGCACTCCTAGAAAGCAAACAGAGAAAAAGATGGTTGTAGATTGATAGATATGATGTCATTAAAGCTTTACTTGCATTATTGTGTATAGGATGGCAGTAAGTATGCACAGAATTCTGACAACTCAGTAACACTGAAAGAAGGTGGGGTCGAGGAGAGAAAAGGGAGGATGAAAAGAGAAAATAGAAGAGTGGAGCATACTCAGAATTAGAAGTTAGTGTATATATATACATCTGTTGGACCGCAGCGGCTCATATTGGAGCTCTGTAATTCTGACATTTTGCTGCTGAACCAGCAGCTGGGTGTGGCTAGAGATGAGACGGTATGGACGGAGACGTGAAGAGAGACAGAAGGACTTGATATTGTGAAGGAAAAAGTAGAGAGAGGACGAAGAGTGAGAGATAGACCAAGGTTGTATGGTGATTGAAATTCTAATTCCAATAAGCTAAGTGCTTTTGGGCTGTTATGAAAGCAATATCCTGTCACACCTTTCATGAAGATAACAAATGAGATGTGCCTTCCAGCTGAATGCGGCTGTGTTTCAGCCAAAAGAGATTTTATAATACACACATTTGTTCAATTGCAAGCAATATATGAAGCTATGTCATTTCTGTATGTATAGCCTGTGAATGATAACTGCTAATGTCTCCACACCCTTAGGTAGGATGTCCCCTGAAAGCATGACACTTGGTCCAGTACTTATTAACCAATTTAATTCTTAGTTTCAGCAACTTTTCTTCGCTTCAGCATCAAATTTCACTTGTATGCAGATGATACTCTGCTCTATGTTGCAGTCAATACTAGTGATCAAACCCAGTAGCCAGAAAAAGTTGGCATTGTATGTTTCTGCAAACAAAACAAACAAAAAGAAATGTTGAATGTCAACATTTCTGAATAAAAAATACATAATGTTTCAAATACGTTTCGTATCAGCCTCGAAATAATGGACAGTGATCAAGCAAAAATAACAGGACAGTCAGTTCCTGGATTGTTAAATAGACGTCTGAGGAGTCTTGTAAACATATTTTGTGACTGACTAAACTAACTTCCCCACTAATGAGTTCAGAAGTCATTATATTATTCTGCATATCATTCTGTACAATAACACTATTTTATAGATGTTTTATAAATGATAAATAAAATAAATATAACTGAAAAAAACTGACAATTAATCAATAATGAAATAATTAAAATAAGTGTTAGTTGCAGCCTTAATCCAGATATATAAATTTTCTCCCCTGAGAAAATCAGAATTTACACTTCCCTTGAAATCTTTTATAGCTCAACATCCACATGTTGCAATGTCATTGCAGATCTACAAAGAAATTAGGATACATCCAGCTGCAGTTAAGTCTTCCTTTGTATACTCCCAGTCTGACTGTGCAACATCTGTCAACCCACATCCACATGATGATTGGTCTTTGGGTTTATTTCTTCATAAGCAGAGCTGGGATTATTAGTACGGTGGCTGTCTTTTATTGGATTAGAAGAGGGGAGCTCAGTAGGAGTGGATGCGTAGTGTATGATGCAAAAGGTCTTGTGATAAATGCAGTCATGACCAAGGAATCGGTAAGAGTCAGATATAAATGATAAATATATTACAAGTACATTTTTATTTTTTGGTAATTTTTAGTTAATGTTTTTATCTAGAGCAAGTTAGAGATTCATTGTCTTAAACTCTAAAAGATGCACACACAAATATTCTTTATATTAATAGAATAGTTCAATATTAGATGAAATGCCCTTTTTAACTTTCTTGCTGAAAGTTAGATAAGAAGATCAATATCATGTTTGTCCGTTAAGAGTGGAGTTGGAGCCATAATGTGATTCGCGTAGCTTAGCATAGAGAAAAATAGGCTCTAGCATTTATGATAAACGTATAACATTAAAAATGTTAACGCTGCATGTAATTTATTTTTTGGCCCCTTAGGGGCAGTGGAGTAAACGTGTAAACACAACTCTAAAGTGCACTAATTAACATGTTACATCTTGTTGTTTAATCCGTACACATACAGAAATGTTGTGGTTCTACAGTGAGTTGCGTTTGCTCAAGCAAAGAGTGGTTCAGAGGTGTTTATAGGCATATTTTTTAACTTTGGACAGAACCAAGCTAGCTGTTTGCTAGCTAATGGTGCTAGCAGCTAATGGTGCTAGCAGCTAATGGTGCTAACAGCGTTTACCCAGGGGCAAATAGGAGGGTAGGTGTTACGCTTCTGTGTAGATGACGTGGGTGACATGACATGGCGTCATCAGCTTCGGCAATTAGCTAGCCAGTGGGGCACAACAGAGAGACTCACATGCACTAAAATGCATGTGCGGCCGGCCCGGCTACGTAAACAAAGCACAGCTCTGATTACAACACAGAGGGAAAGTGACTTAATTCTCTGCTCAAGTAGACATTATTCCTCTATATCTTTACATAGCAAATAGTTATTTGCCCCTTATATTAATGCTCTGAATTTCAAATTCAGCACCTTTAATGCACAGACATGAGTGGTATCAATCTTCTCATCTAACTCTAGAAAGCAAATACTGTTTGCTAACACATTCCCCACAACAACTTATAAGATGACATGTCAATGTTGTGTTTACAGCCCCCAACCTGCCCAAAAAAAATGTCAATGTTATAGTTTATTATAAATGTTTATTTTGCTCCTGTCAAGTGGCAACAGACAAAAAGCCCTAAGCTGCAACTGCACACTTGTTATGGGATGGTTTCCTTAGTGTACTGCAGCTCCCACTTAAAGTGGTCTAATCAGTGACCATCCAGTAGTTGTAGTGACCAATAGACTGTGTGGAATGTAACTTATCTCAAGTTCCCTATGAGGAGACGCTTAAAATGGTGTGTCAGGGGGCCCGGTGGCTCTGTTATCATTTGGCGTGTGTGTACATGTGTATTGAGGGAAATAGTAAGTGATCATTTGTTATTATACTGTATATTCTAGCAAAAGAACTATTTGCTCTGCAAAAAGGAATCCATAAAAGTGCTGTGTCAATGCCTTTGAGCTCTCCTTCACAGATAACTGCTGAGTCCTACGCTGAGTAAGCAGCTGAAACAGAAGCCTCACTGTGGTTTGGGAAGGGCTGGGTCACTACACTACACAGAGGCGTCTTGATACTGGGAAAACACACGCAAGCATGCAGACACACACCCACACACACACGCACACACACTCCCCTGTGTACAGCAGTGAGCTACTGTAAATGAGGAGAGCGAGGTTGCAGCAGTGGGAGAAAATCAGTGGGCGTGTGTTTGTACGTGTGTGTGAAAGGAGGAAGTGTGACTTAAAAACAGATTGACCTCTTAAAATTATCGATCTCAAAACAACCCACCACCACAGAACAGAGCGATGAAACCGTGTGCGTTTACTAAAGATACAGACTGCTGCATAGAGCCAAATGGTAACAACAACTGCTGTACTGCATGTCTACAGCGATATTTGCTTTATCAAGAGGATTGAGATAAAGGCCACGGACACACACAAAACACACATAAGCTATTGTGCTGTACTAATACACACACAAACCAGTAGGCTAATATTATGGTAGATGTGATTTCTCATGTGTATCCAACTGGACCTGAAGTCACTTGGATACACACACATTGGCCATTTTGCCAGCAGTGGAAAACTACTGACAACATGTTACTGAAATGATTGTCTTAAAGTTACTACAAGGAACTTTTAACTGGTTATGAAACAGTCTCAATGTAATACTGATGCCTCTATATGACCTAGATAAGCAAACAAGACCATCAGCGAGAAGATTGTCCATTTCTATATAGTTATTCTTAATGCTGGTCATCGGGTCCAAGCGATTTATGACACGTAGGTTCATCAGAACCTCCTTCAGCTCAGTCTTCAGTGGGGCCTCCAACAGCGACCGGCCCTCCACAGACAGACCCAGATCCAGCTTCGCTGCCGCCTTAAACCTGCAGTCGGAACTCTGGCGGAGAGCTCTGCGCCAGGCGGCAGCGGCGGCTCCTGCTGCAGTAAAATGAGAGGTTTTCTAAAGGGATTCTGGTGCTCAGAAACACTACCGCTTTTATCCACAGGGGCCGCCAAAATCAACACAAAATTAAAGTTCCTCGTAGTAGCTTAAACGTATAATACGTAACCGTCGTCGGTTGCTGTTTGTAAACACACTGCATTCAAAGTGGGCCACTCCTCCTCAGCTCAACGAGCCGAGAGGGAGAGAGAGAGAGAGAGAGAGAGAGAGAGCAGCGGTGTTAGAGCGAGCTATAGAGTGACTGAAGAGAGGGAGCAGCGTTAATGAGAGCAAAGCAGCAAATCAGAGAAATAAAATGTTAATTTCTGATTGTTTCCTAACTAACTCTGCACAACTCCACACAACCCTGCGGGAAGGTGCCACCATTGTCATCCGTGAAATACGATAATATAAGATAAAATAATAAGAAAAGACTAAATCCAGGCAGAGGGCTGCAGTCTCTCTTCAGAAACAGACACCACCACACACTTCTAGTGGGGCTTGAGAGGGATTCTTTTTGTATAAGTCTATACATTGTTTTTGAGTTAATTCTTGCATATTATACCTTTAAAACAATGAAACAATACCCCAGTAAAAGTAAACAAGTAAAAAAAAATTAAACATTTTAGGCGGTCTAAGTTGCACTTGGTCTAAGTTTAAAACCCTGCAGTACATCATATTCTATGAACTTGTGTGTTTTGCATGTGAAATTTTAATCTGCAAAGTCACAAGTAACTGTAGCTGTCAAATGTGTAGTGAAGTAAAAAAGTATACTATTTTCAGTAGTTATTATTGGAGTATAAATACTCAAATAAATGCTTTCTTCCTACATGGAAGGGATGCTGGGTGTAGAGGTCCTACATGGATGGATGTGCTGAGCAGCTTTCACCACCCTCTGTAATGCCGTTTGGCTGTCGCAGCGCCAACATCACCAGGGTGGAGCTGTTTGACATTTATATTTTGAGGATTTACTTCCGTTCCCGTCCATAGCGGATTACACGACTTAAACACTGTTTGATTCACTGATCACAGCCAGAACTAGGCTACTGCATGAATGAAACCCACAGTGGATATATATAACACCTGTGTTAGTAGATTAGAGCCATGTAACAGTCATGAGGTTAACCAGGATGTTTTCCAAACTGCAAGGCAGTTGTAACTATGAGCAATAGTTGATTAATTGACCGATCAATCATTTGGAAATTAATAAATTTTGATAGCCTTTGTTGCAACCCTAGTTGTGAGTCATTCTGTCTGACTGTACTCAGCTGGATGTTGTAAACAGACGGTCTATATTTGGCGAGTATTATCAGGCTTTCTCTGACATTCAGAGGCTCAGTGGTGCTGCTGTTGGGATTGTCTCTGCGGGCAGACAGGCCAAACTATGGGGGGGGGGGGTTTAGGCTAAGTGACGTATCATATGACGGCTATATTAAAGGATCACAGCTGTGAGCACGTGGTTGAACATAAAGCTATCGTTCATCTTAACGGAACAGTAGACGTGGTTCATTGCTCTGCTGTTTTTCCAACCAGAGATAAAGAGTATTATCCTGCTGGCTAGTTAGCTGGCTCACAACTGAGATAACACATTTAACTCCAAGCACTTAACTCTAGTACAGCTTAAAGGGTCAGTTTACCGTAATTACCAAAAAAAATAAACAGCATTTTCTCATTTTCCCCTTGTAGTATTTAGCCCAAAACAAAGTTGGTGAATGGAATTTTCTCCAGTTTTCATTGGGAACAATTAACTTCGGAGAAAATAGTCCCGATCGAACTGCAAATTGTGACTTTAAGATCAAGACAAGTTGAGACATCAACTAAAAATGTAAAAACAAAATCGCTCTCTGAGCATTCAGTTTTTTATTGAACTGACTGATGTCATCATCACCACAGGTGTCCCATTGTTGACCTGTGTTTTGTTTTAGTTCTCTGAGCATTAAAGGTGCAGCGTGTAAGATCTGGCCACATGCTCCAAACAAATACCCTCTATAATGGGTCCATACAACCTACATTTACCAATTTGACCAAAGTGAAACTCTGAGAGGCCGTAAAAATAATGCTGCTAGGGCAGACTAGACGCTACGGTGACTCACTATCGCCCCTCCAGGTACAAGTGGTATTACAAGACAGCTAGCTGGTTAGCATGTTCATTTCAGTAGATATCTCTGCAACACAATACATCGACGTCTTTGACATAACGTCAACACTGTAACCTCATATTCTGTTGATAATATTAGTTCATTTTTTTTAATGTTTTAAACTAAAATTCTGGCCACATCTTACGCATTTATTTCAATAATATAACAATATTTCTCTAATCAACAATTCACACAATTATTCGACTCAAAATAACTACAAACTCAGACCTCCTATGTGTAGAACATCTCAGATACAGTTTGGTTGATTTTACTGAGGTTCAGTGACATGGAACGCTCTGCTATCCCATATTTTAATTTAAAGTTGGCACCGGAACAATTTAAGAAAGACGTTAAAGGTTTGTTTTTAACTCCCCAATGTTATCTCTGTAAATTGCTTACTAATAATGAGTTTTCATTGATGATATAATAATGATAATCTTAATTCTATTTCATCACTTCGCTTCTTTTTTTCTTCTTCTTCTCTCTGTCTTTACCATTTATTTAATATTTTATTCTCATTTTATAATTGATTAAGGTATGCACTGGAGATTATCAACTTGTACCTTTTTTTATATGTGTAAACAACTAAAATAAAAAAAAAAATGTAAAAAAATTGCACCTTTAACAAATGAAATCAGATGCTTTTTTATTAGTATGTTCTGCTCTATTTAGCCTTGGATTACGGGAAAGACACAACTGCTGCTAACCTCAACAAGCATGAGGCAGACAGCAGTGGAAGCACTGGCTAGCACCTTGAAAAACCTGTTACCATAAATATGTCCTCTGGTTGTGGAAAACCAGATGGTAAATGTTTACTTTTTCCCATGTGGGACACCGAAGTTTAAAATCAGTCTGGACAAATACACAGTAGCAGCCTACAGAAGCAGAAGCTGCACGGTGCCGCCTGTGAGGGATTCTTCTTTTATTATCCCACCTAATAAACAACATCATGAGATTCTGAATGGAATAAAACTCAACATCCTTAAAGCTGCAGTGGGTAGAATTTGAGCAAATATGATTTAAAAAAGTTATTTTCCTGACAGTACTGCGTGAGACAAGTAAAAAAATAATGTTCTTCTGTGTCCTCTGTGTCCTCCAGTGCTCCTAACGGCATCTGCAAGACTTCACAGACCGGAGGAAAACAACCAATCAGAGCCGGGCTGGAGCCTTGCCGTCTCTGAGCAGCTGTCAATCACTCGCGAACTCCGACAAAACGGTCAAACTAGGCAGCGCTGATCAAAAATGAATCAATATTCTGTTACTGTAATGACTATTTCTCTCCTCAAATGTTTTCAGAAACATCTTGTAGCATACCGTTTAGCTGTAAAATGAGGAAGTTTGCAGCCGTGAGATCAGTTGAGGAAATACCATGCACCGCCCACCAGCCGGAGCAAACTTCCTCACCATTTCTGTATTTCTATTGTGCTGATATACTGTAACATTCAGGGGGTTTTGATGGGAATAAAGATTTTTCTGTTCAGTTCCTCATTTTTTCCTCTTTATGACAAAGCGGTATTGAATATGAGGCAGTGAATCATTCTTCGTATGTTTCTTTCTCTTTAGACCAAAAATAAGTGTTGATTATTGGAAAAAAGGTGGGAAAACTGCATTTAATTTCAGTTTCAATTTCATTATTATCCTCATTAATGTTTGAAATGACTGAGAACGAAACCACATCAGAATCAAGTATTAAGTACTAATGTGGATTGTAGCTACTTGGGATAATAAACTGCAATTTGTTTTATTAAAAGGAATACATATTTTCATTTCACACAATATGCAAATTAACTGTAACTTTCCTGTTTCTTTATACTGTAGGGTTTCTTTAGATCAAAAAAATGTTGATTATTGGGGGAAAAAATTGTGGGAAAACTGCATTGATAATATATATATATATACAGTATATATATTTTATAAACTTTTTTTATGCATTATTAATAATCATTAATGTTGGAAATTACTAAACTAAATTATATCAGAATACAGTATAAAGTACTAATGTGGATTCTTGGCCTAAAAGCTGCAATTTGTATTCGAGAAAAGTACATATTTGGACTGTGTCCCCTCCACACACACACACACACACACACACACACACACACACACACACACACACACACACCCAACCCCCCAGCATTAACACAGTAACAGTTTTTAAAGCTAGTCACATGTCTAAAACAAGTTTTGGAACAGTAATGCAAAACAGCACTGTACTATGGACATAAATGCACTTTTCTCTGCTGCTATAACACGACTGCAAATTGGGTGTATGACTGCAAAATTGTGTGAAATTATGTCTGAAACATTTACTATTTTATTTTTTTATTATTATAAATATTTGTAGGTATGTTAATTTTAATACTTATTTATTCTATCCTTTTTAATGCACTGAGAAGGGAGAAACAATATTTTGCTTCCTTCTGTGTATGCAAATACTCAGTGAAATGACAATAAAGTGAATCTTGAATCTTGATATTTTCATTCTAATATTTCAATATGTACATTAAAATAAATAATTATCTGTTTTTGTTTTTTTTCTCCAGATGATATTAATTACATAATTAAGAATGTTTTGAGAAGAAGTAGCCTTTAAGTTAACATTTTGATATGATGGTTGTTTCTTACAGTAGATTTTTTAGGATGAGGGTTCAAATCTCTTATTTCCCAGTCATGTGCTCATTTTAGATATCAAGTATAAAGTACTAATGTGGATTCTTGGCCTAAAAGCTGCAATTTGTATTCGAGAAAAAGTACATATTTTCATTCATGTAAATAAAAAAATAAATAATTATCTGTTTTGTTTTTTCTCCAGATGATATTAATTACATAATTAAGAATGTTTTGAGAAGAAATAGCCTATAAGTTAACATTTTGATATGATGGTTGTTTCTTACAGTATAGTTTGAGGGATGAGGGTTTAAATCTCTAATTTCCCACTCATGTGGCTCATGTTAGATATCATCACATGCAGTGAGAGGGAGATAACGGTATAGTCTCAGCTCCTGCTACAGTGTGTATCAGTGGTATACTACAGTATGTGAGAGGAGGAAGCCTCTGATCACTGAATAGATCATCCAGATTGCAGCAGCAGCTGTATCTCAAACACTCACCCAGGTTCCTTAGAGGATCGATGGCCTTTGACTCGGACGTCCCGGCTCCGTTCTTCACCACCGGGGCAGCTTTCTTCCTGTTGCCCAACATAACGCACCACAAGAGGCTGTTATTCCCTCCTTCCTCTGCCTGCCCTTCCTGTGGTCCGTCCGGATTCTGCGTGCGTGTGTTGTTCCTCAGAGAGATACAGTAAGCGCTCTAGAGGAGGAGGAGGAGCAGCATGGAGATCCAGAAGCAGCAGGAGGAGAACAGGAGAAACCTCCTCAGCTGCTCTACAGACTCAACCTCATGCTTTTATCCTGGAGGAGGAGGAGGAGAACAAAGATTCAGCCCTGCTGCTGATGTCACCACCGAGACTGGGTTTATAAACACAGAGCAGAGCTGGATGAAGCGCACAGGCGTCAAGAAACCCATAATAACACAAAGGATCCTGAAGGGACTTTCAAAATAAAAGTGATGTTAGGTTTGGATGTCAGCTATAGGCTACCGATGTAAAAACACTAATCCAGGGGTCAGCAACCTTTACTATCAAAAGAGTCATTTCATGCAACAACAAAAAAATAAAACAAAATCTGTCTGGAGCCACAAAATCGTTGGTCATTGTGATGAAGGTAACACAGTTTATAGTCTAAGTATATAGTATGTAAGTCTAATGCAGTGAGGGCCAAAGTGCAAATGTAGTACGGAGTAATAGGGGCCACTTTGAGGGAAAAAAAATCTGCGATTTTTCCAGAATAAAGTCATAATATTACGAGAAAAAAGTCGGAATATTACGAGAATAAAGTCATAAATTTACAAGAAAAAAATTTGTAATATTACGAGAATAAAGTTGTAACTTTACGAGAAAAAAGTCGTAATATTATGAGAATTAAGTCATAAATTTAAGAGAATAAATTAGTAATATTACGAGAATAAAGTTATAACTTTACAAGAAAAATAAGACGTAAAATTACTACTTTATAATATTATGACCTTGAGGTCAGAGGTCATGGGACCCCTTTGAAAATGGCCATGCCAGTTTTTCCTCGCCAAAAATCAGTGTAAGTTTGGAGCATTATTTAGCCTCCACTTTCTACAGTTTTGATTCAATCTATGTTCTGTTCTGTCAATAATAACAATAATAAAACAACTCCTTAATAACAATCTAGCAATTGTTATGCTTTTGTTTTGAAGGCACTCTCGACACTTCCGGGTTTTGTATCGTGTGCGTCTCTGTTGCCTTCACGAAAAACGGAATTTAGAGGGATTATAGTCCGAGGAGAGACGCTCAAGCGTCCAGCGTCAAATAGCCTTCCTCTTCTCGGTCTACTAAATCTCTCATTTTTATTTGATCCAAAGCACAGTCTGTGGGATACCCTGAGTCATCACTGGAAATAGTTGATCCTCTAATTGGGGCAATGGTGCCACATAATGATTTATGCACAAATCTGCCTGTCAGGCTGTGAACTGCAGGCGCTCTTTAATGAATTGATGGCTCTAGTTGATCTGGTTGAGCCTACTTTACTGGAGTATTTCCATTTTATTCAGTTTTATCAGACAGCTATTGTACTTTTTACTCCACTATATTTGTCTGACGTCTTAAATTAGGTTAATATTCACAATTTGTTTCTTATACCCTGTCTGTCAAGTGAAAACCATGTATTTCCAAATTTAGTGAATCTGAATTATTCCTGATAAACTGGAGGATGAAGTGTTCCTTTATGGGTTGTGAAAACCCTCCTGATTATTTAGCTAAATAAACTATTAAAAAAAACAAACACACACATTGGATTATCTGGAAAATGCATTTTCACAAAGCTCAAAACATTGCTGTTTTTTTTAGAGATAAGTGGTTTTAGAGATACGTGGTTCTCATAGGACAGCGTCGCTACAAACATGATCTTGTATAGAAGATCATGCATGGCTGTAAATTAAACTACCCAACAGTATGTAAAGTATTTAAAATTAGCACAACCATAAACATTGAAAAAAGTAAAATAGAATTCAACATACACACAATATTATATATATATAAATAATACAATTTTATATAAAGCGATTTTATATCTATGGTGATGTGATTGAAAGCTTTGGGAAAAGCTAGTAAGTTGACCATGAGTTAAAGGTCCCATATTGTAAAAAGTGAGATTTTCAGGTGTTTTATATTATAAAGCAGGTTTAAAGTGATATATAAATACTGTTAAACTATCAAAACTTTCAATATACGGAGAAACACACACTGTTCGTATTCAGAAATTGCACGTTTGAAACAAGCCGTTAGGATTTCTGTTCATTTGTGATGTCACAAATATACAATATTTAGACCAATATTTAAACAAACATTCTAAATGTGTCCCATTTTATATCCTGTTGCAGTGTATGTGTAACGTCAGCTGACAGGAAGTAAAACATGGACCCAAACTGTTGCCTAGAAATGCAATTCCATTGAAATTAGCTAAAACGGAGCGTTTCAGACAGAGGGTGAATACAGGTATATTCAGACAGACAGGATGAGGAAAATAAAGGATTGTTTGAACATTACAGCATGTAAACATGTTCTAGTAGAAACACAAAATACAAGTATGAACCTGAAAATGAGCATGATATGGGACCTTTAAGAATATTTTGTAGATAGATAGATAGAATTCAGAAAGTAATCATAATAATGACAGGGCTCTAGTTGGGTCACTCAAGGACATTCACAGTCATCCCTAAATCACTCCTTTGTTATCTTTGCTGTGTGCTTAGGGTCGTTGTCCTGTTGGAAGGTGAACCTTCAGCCCAGTCTGAGGTCCTGAGCTCTCTGGACCACGTTTTCATTAAGAATATCTCTGTACTTTGCTCCGTTCAGCTTTCCCTCAACCCTGACCAGTCTCCCAGTCCCTGCTGCTGAAAAACACCCCCAAAGCAGGATGCTGCCACCACCATGCTTCACCGTTTATGATGGTATTGGGCAGGTGATGAGCAGTGCCTGGATTCCTCCAGACATAACGCTTAGAATTGAGGCCAGGTCTGGTTTCATCAGACCAGACAATCTTGTTTCTCACAGTCTGAGTGTCCTTTAGGTGTTTTTTTGTAAACTCCAAGCAGGCTTTCATGTGTCTCTCACTGAGGAGAGGCTTCTGTCTGGCCACTCTGCCATTTAGGAATTATGGAGGCCACCGTGCTCTTGGGGACCTTCAATGCAGCAGAATTTTTTTGTAGCCTCCCCTAGATCTGTGCCTCGACACAATCCTGTCTCTGAGCTCTTCAGGCAGTTCCTTCGACCTCACGGCTTGGCTTTTGCTCTGATATGCATTGTCAGCTGTGAGACCTTATATAGACAGGTGTGTGCCTTTCCAAATCATGTCCAATCAATTGAATTTACCACAGGTGGACTCCAGTCAAGGTGGAGAAACAGCTCAAAGATGATCAAGGGAAATGGGAGGCACCTGAGATAAATTTCAAGTGTCATAGCAAAGGGTCTGAATACTTGAGTCAATGTGATATTTCAGTTTTTCCTTTTTAATAAATTTGCAAAAAAATTCTAAAATTCTGTTTCCGCTTTGTCATTACGGTGTATTGAGATATTGTAGATTGATGAGGGAAAAAATAATTCAAACGATATTAGCGTAAGGCTGCAACATAACAAAATGTGAAAAAAGTGAAGGGGTCTGAATACTTTCTGAATGCACTGTATTTATAGTGAACAGTGGAATTTTAATCAAGTAGTAAGAACAAAATAATACTAAAAAACTGATATACACATTACTGTTACACAAATATACAATACAGAGAGTTAAAAATATAAGACAGACATTTGTTATTATTTTATTTGTTAATTATTATTATTATTGCTATTATTATCATCATTATTATCATTATTGTTGTTGTTATTATTATTATTATTATATTAATCATTATCTTTAATAATTAATGTTATATTTAATAATAATATATTATTATTACTATTATTATTATAAATCATCTTTAATCATTAATCATTTGTTTAATAATATATTATTATTATTATTATATTAATCATCATCTTTAATAATTAATCTTAAATTTAATAATAATATATTATTATTATTATAAATCATCTTTAATTATTAATCATTTGTTTAATAATATATTATTATTATTATTACTATTATTATCATCATTATTATTGTTATTGTTATTATTATTATAAACATCTTTAAACATGAATCATTTGTTTAATAATATATTCTTATTATTACTATTATTATCATAATTATTATCATTATTATTATTCTTATATTAATCATCATATCTAATAATTAATCTTAAATTTAATAATAATAATATACTATTATTATTATTATTATTATTATAATAAATCATCTGTAATCATTAATCATTTGTTTAATAATATATTATTATTATTACTATTATTATCATTATTATTAATATTATTATTATTATATATATATCAATCATCATCTTTAACAATTAATCTTATATTTAATAATATATTTTGTCACTTTAGTGTCACTTTAAATGTCCAAGTGGCGTGGTCAAATCACGTGATTTGAACACACGGAAGTCGTCTGAATAAACCCGAGTGGACGGAGATGCTGTCTGTCCCATCCGGTCTGTCTGTCCCTGGTCGGTCCTCCAGCCAGTCCAGGTACAGGAGGTCCATGGGGGCAGCTTACTAATTAAAACTTCACCTGTCAGAGAAAGTAAATCCATATAACTAGCCGGAAGCACAGTTCTCTCTCTGTGAACTCCTCTCTGTGGATACAAACAGACCAAAGAGCTGCTGCTAACATCGAGCTGCTGGTCGAGAGGTAAGAGAAGTTAACAAGCTAGCTACTGTAGCCTAGCTACTGTAGCTAAGCTACAGTAGCTAGGCTACACCGGCCGGGGTTCCTAGATAACTTGGTTAGCTATAGCTAAGTCAGCTAAGTCAGCTAGTTATCTCACATATGTTGCATTTGGCATTCTTCGTTTTGTCTTATTAAACCGAGCTTGTATTTAGTAATACAGTAGAGGTGTGCAGCAGAATATCATGTGTATAATAACGTTATATTTTATAAAAGCAGAGTGATATAAATACAGTAAATTCAGTGTTGCACGCTTCATGTGTCATGTAGGTTTTTGACTCCACTGACTTCTTGTGCTACAACTTCTTTAAATCTAATTCTCTAATTCATTCACATAATACTAGACGGGTTAATCATCTTCACCTGCCTTTTTTACCAAACAAAACATGGCCAGTACTCCCTCAGATATGGAGGTGTACAAATATAGAAACACCAAAATACATGTTATCAAGAGCTCGTTATCATTAGAACATTTTAAAAGGAAATTATATGATGTCTAATTATCTTTTGATATGTTTAGATATGTTTTCTTTTCTTCTGTACTGTTTTTTGTATGTATTTTATTGTTTTTATTGGATTGTTTTCCACTGTTTGGTTAGGGTTTTTCTGCACATTTTGTGTACTTCTTGTTGTTGTTTAACTTTTGTTGTATTTTTAAAATTATGTTAGTTTAGATCTTTCTTCCTTTTTTTGTTATTGTGTTTTTTTCTCCTGGGGTTGGGGGGAGGTCCTTTGTATAAGCCTGTGGCTTCTTGACCTCTCCTGACACATTTCTTGTTTGTTTTTCATTGACTAGATTTTGTGCAGTTTTATATATGTGCAAATAAATAAATAAAATAAATAACTGTGTTTGTTTGCTCTCTCTGCTCCAGTTGCACTCGTCCCTCCCTCCCTCCCTGCAGATCGATTAATAAACAGGTCATGCCAGTCCTGGCTATGGAGGAGCCCGTGGTTGATCACCAGAAACGGTTCCAGGCTGCTGTGGATGTCATCCATAACCTCCCCAAAAATGGTATATATACAGCCATTATCTCATTATCTCACACACACCAGACAGTTTGTTTTGCTGGCTAGACTGCAGGAGCGCTCCATGAAACTCTATATATTTATTATTGTGGTGCTGAACTGTGTAACTCAGAAGCATCAGGGCAGTTGACCTGTTAGTGCAGCTGTGAGTCGTGCTGTGCTCCTTTTTATACAGAGGGTGTGTAAAACCAAACTTCATTTAAAAACCAGGTGGTTTAGCCAGCATAATGTAACACCATAACAAATATGTATTATCTCCTGGATATTTCATCAGGATCCTACCGGCCATCCTATGAGGTCATGCTGAGTTTCTACAGTCTGTACAAGCAGGCGGTGTGTGGACCCTGCACGGTGCCTCGACCCGGCTTCTGGGACCCAGTGGGTCGCTACAAATGGTGTGTATGTGTGTGTGTGGGGGGCTGGGGGGGGCTCAGGATTTACGTTAGCCAGCCGGTATCATGGTGTAGCTGTCCGGCTGATTAAATGATCAACGGCCAAAAAGTCCATTGGAAAATATGCCAAATAAATAAATTAATAGCATATTAAATAGCCTAATGTTGTAAGATATGTTGCCAAGACAACTTATATTATACAAATGTTTAAATGCCTCCACTCTGCTGTGCTTAATTTTTTGTCAAATTCAGAGAATATCTCCACACGGTCAGCTGGCTGTCCGTTCTCTGTACGCTGAAAAAAAAGCCGGTCCTCATATACAGCCAGCTGATTGTGTAAATGTAACACAAAGTGGTTCAGACCCAGACACTATAATGATGATATAAATAATGATTATATCTATATTTCTTCAATAAATTGTGACTTTTGGACTTCGGACTGAGACAATTACAGACGAGGAGCGTGGCACCGTACGTGCATGAGACAGAGAGGGGAAGAGAACATAGACTGTTGCACGCAATGTTTCGATAAGGTATTAATAATAATTTGAATCAACGTTATGAATGAAGCTTCAAACTATTCGGTAGACTACAGCCCTACGAGTCACACAAGACTAATTTGAATTTGCCAAATGCGGAAACCACGACCAGCCTATTATTTTATTTTTTGGACTGCTTCTTGAACTTATTTTCAAGTTATGTCAAATGCAGGCTATTATACGACTATTTAAAACACATGTCCGGTAGTTGTTCTATATGGCCGGGATTCTTAGTTAGTTAGTCTTTAGGTATAAATCCCAGATAATTCAGGTAATCTCCCCACCTTGTCAACCCACCGTGTCGTAGAGAGCTTTTTTGTTAAAGGTTTGCAGCCAAAGACCTTTCAGTTCTTTTATAAGGAGCAGCAGCATGTTTTATGTTGCAAATCTATAGTTCCACTGATGTCAACAGAGGTTGTTTTGCACAGTATATAATGATGGAGAGAGGATCAGTGTCTTGTTTGGACACCTGGCCTAGCGCTGAGGCTAATGTGGGGGTTTGAACTGGACGGCCAGGCACTAACATACCCTGTCAGTTCAGTTCACTTCTAACAGATTAAGAAGGTGCACGCAAATCCTTAAGACTTTAAGGCTGCTTCCAAGCAAACATCTGATTGTGTGTGTGTGTCGTGTATTTGGCCTTTTATAGAGAATATAACTAATAAAACATCCCACGATTCTGATTTAGTTAGAGTCAATTAAAATACATCAATTAAACTCAAAACTCTGTGTATAAATGTATGTGTATAAATCACAGACCTATCCGAACTCCATTCGAGTCGCTCTTGGTGTGAATGCAACGTAAGAATTGCCATGAGCATAGCACAGGAAAACAGTACGCTTTGTGGTCAGAAGTATTGTAGTTTAATCAGATGTTTTTGACTGATAGTTCTTGTGTATTTTAGGGATGCCTGGAGACGCCTGGGAGAGATGGACAGCGAGAGCGCCATGGGAGCGTACGTGGACGAGATGAAGAAAGTAGCACAAGAGGTACATGACCGATGTATTGCATTCAAGAAAGTAACACAAGAGGTACAGTACAGAAGTATTGCTTTCATATATGTGTGTCTATATTAATGTGGGATTATCTGGGCTGTTTGCATCTGAACACAACGCAGGTGAAAAGAAATCAATTTACATTTTAATTAAAGTTACAATCTCAAAGATCTCAGTTTTATTCTCTTTGGCGGCACCTATGATACCGGCTCTCAGATCAAATCAGTTCACAGTAACATTGTGAATATGAAGTGAGGCCTTTAAAAAAAAAACCCATCAGCAGCATGCTGAGCCTGCTCAGATTAATTAGCAATCCAGTGATCAATAAAGGTTTCCGCTGACTGTGCAGGTCCTCGACACCATGCCCATGAATGAGAAAACGGCGTCGCTCTTCCACCACTTCAAGCCTCTCTACCTGGTGATCGATGACATGCCGCGGCCTCCGGAGTCTCTGTTCGCACCCGGAGAAGGTCAGTGACCCCGAGTCCTCTAACTAGCACACTAACTGAGCGGCTGATATCTGCTGTGAGATGATGATAATATCTAGAGATACTGTCTCTGTTCCTTTAAATGTATAGACTTGCTGTTGGACATTTAAAGGTGCAGTGTGTAGGATTTAGTGGCATCTAGCGGTGAGGTTGCAGATTGCAACCAACTGAAAATTCTCCCGTGTGCCAAGCATGTCAGAGAACTACGGTGGCCAAAGTAAAACGTGAAAGGCTCTCTCTAGAGCCAGTGTTTGGTTTGTCCTTTCTGAGCTACTGTAGAAACATGACGGAGCAACATGGCGGACTCCGTGAAGAGGACCCGCTCCCTATGTAGATATAAACGGCTCATTCTAGGGTAACAAAAACACAACTATTCTTCAGGTTATTTATACACTGAAGAAAAGCTTAATTATTGATATTATATTCCATTTCTGCCAATACATTTCCCCCTTAAATCCTGCACGCTGTTCCTTTAAGACAAAAAAATGTTGGTATTTGTTTTCAAAAGGCCCATATTTGGAGTTGGTGGAGACCAAAGCAGAGCTAAAACAGAGAGTGAATATTGGATTTACATTCATCAGGTGGACACAAAGACAACTCCTAATGAATGTTAATGTTGTTCCGTGTCTGCTGGATGTTTAAATAGGACACTGTTTGCTAACATGTTAGCTATATCAACTTCATACAGTAATAATGTCAGTTGTGTTGGCCAAAATAGCAATGAATGCAGCTTTGACAATAGTGGTACTTACAAGCAGCTCAGTCGGGGTTGGATGTTTCCATCCCAAGAGTGAATGTAAATGTTGGTTACATATGAACTTTTGATCCTGATTCTCTTAATGTGGATGTATGTAAGAGTCTTTGTCCACTTCTGTACCGTAGGTGTTAAAGGCAGCGAGCCTGCTGACAGGCCAGCAGAGATGAAGGATGAGGAGGAGGATGAGGAGCAGGGCCGCCCTGAAGGAGATTTTTCTCTACTAGAGGGAGCAGATCAAGATCAGGAGTTCAGCCTGTCTGAGGTCATAGAGATCACTGCCAACACCATCCCTAATGGTACGTAACGATGGAGCTCCACTCACACTTTTGTGTTTAATATACTGCAGGCCTCTACCATGATGCTTCATGGTAAAGAAAAATACAAACCATGTTCTGTTATTATGCAGTAATAGGTTAATATACCAACATATGTCAATTTGTTACCATGAGTAGTATTACCAGTACTAGTATTAGTTCCATGTATCTATTCTAGATATTATATTTACAGAAGGCTACTCTGAAAACATCTCAGAAATGGTGAAAAAACATACTGATATAATTTTTTCATCAAATACATAATGGAATAAAATTAAATATATGATATTAAAAACAGTGAATTTTGATATTTTTTTTTATTTCATAAAAATTGTAAATTTATTATCTTAAACATTTTGGTAGATCATGTTTTTAGACAATAAAAAAAATCATACTTAATTAAATTATTTCTGCATATATATATATATAATGGAATAACATATACCGTATTAACAACAATGAATAATCAAAAGTTTATTTATTTAGTAGAAAATAGTACAATTTGAATACATCATTAGCTTTACTAGCTTTACCATAAAAGGACAACTGAACCGTTTGGTATAGAGCAGGTTTTTAGAACATTATTTGGCCGTTATTAGACTTTTTATTTTGCATTGAGCTACATAATTCTGTTCAGTAAGACCTGTGAAACTAGGATATGTCGAAACATTTTCAAAGTGGATCATTATAGGAATTGTAACGTAATGACACAATGTTTCATACCCAGTCACAACCTGGGAAGTTCCTGTTTATCATCCACTAATAATGTGTTTTTCAAACATTATGAATAGATGAATTTCTATAAACTAAACTCCCCCCCCCTCATACAGTATATACTAAATGCTCGTGCTCCTACAGACTCTGGATTGTGCGAGGGTTTGGTGTTGACCAGCGACTCGGAGAGCGAGATCTTCTGTGACTCTGTGGATTCAGTGGAGCAACTCGGCAACGTCAAGGTACGACTCGCTCACATCCTCCGACAGGTGGATGCAGCGCGTGTGGCAAAAATACAGAATATCATACACAGTACAGCTAGCTACCCTGGTGAAAACTTTCACTATATGCAAATAAGACCTGATGATAATAATAAGACCTTTCGTCCACAGGTTCCAGTTGTGAAGACCAATGGTTTTCACAATGGCCACGTGTCCCTGGATTCGTCTCCCGTTCAGAGCCAAGTCCGCCAGGTGGGAGCGGGTCAAGGTGGAGAGGGGGCGGAGGACGGGAAGGGTCAGGGTCCCAACAGGAGGAGCCGAGACACCGGGCGGGACGGTTCCCAACACAACTGGAGAGAACGTAAGCTGCTGCAATATGGAAGTGTTCAATATTAGAGCCAAGTAAAAAAATACTTTATGAAATAAGTAATTATATGAATGAATAGTGTAAAACACAGAAATCATCAAAGTCAATATGATAGCGAAAGTTTAATTTTAATTTCTGACAATGTACCATGTCTGATACTCCCAATAAAACACAGTCTAGTGCGTCACACCAGTCCAGTTGTTGCCGGTCGACGCTACATGAACGGACAGGGAAAATGTCCCCACAGGAACAATAAAAATACATCTTATCTTATCTTGTCTTATCTTATCTTGTCTTATCTTATCTTACATGAAGACGTTTGACTGAATAGTTCGACATGTTGCATTCAGCGTAAATATCATTATTCATGTCCAAACACTATAAAAGTGATGGCAGAACCTCCACAGATGGTAATCACACAGTTTTAAACTGTAAAAATAAATATTTTTTTATCAAATATGTTGAGAAATATGTTCCGTCCTTAAAAATTCTCACTAAGACATTTTAAAAATGTTTAAAATGGCATTTGGACTTTTGAAAAAGGACATTGAATTTAATATGAAATAAAAAGTAAAAGCGGGAGCGTGACAAACAAACAACAAGAAAATGCAAAATACTCGCCCGCAAATGTTATATGTCTAAGGCTTTTATTGTGAAAGTGCTGCCTTTTTTTTATTGTGAAAGGGAAGAACGGAAGGAGTGGATCTGGTCTGCGCTGTCTTTGTCAAGGTTTGAAAGGAGTGATAACGTTTGCTGTCCTGGTTCAGACTATGGAACCACCGTGTTGTTATTTCATAAATTTAGGCGCAACTCAACTCAGTCCGCACAACGTGATTGGTTGATGCATTTAATCGCGGTGTGAAAACTCAGAAAGTAATATTCACGGTCCGTGTACTCATGACAAAAAAAAGTGATAGTGCATAGTGATATGCAAATTAATCGCACGAAAAAAATGCTGTCGGCGTGTAGTGGCTTAAAGACTGATTATATAACATTTTATAATGATGAGTTGAGTTTTAATAATTTTATTATTTAACTAATTACAAATTTGTTTATATTTTTTTATATATATTATATTTATTATATATTATACAATTTATTCATATTGTTATTTATTTTATAGTAACTTTTTCATTTATTTAATATTGAATATATTATATAATATTTGGGCTCCACACTACAATACTAGCAACTTTTTTGCACGACAGCAGTGCCTCCTTTCACACAGTGTTACTGTGACTTTACGTACTGTTGGTACTGTGACTGTATGTACTGTTGGTGTGCTAGCTGAGGGTTCTAATCACCCTCTCGTGGTGTGTACTGTAGGAGGTGTTCCTCAGGGCAGTCCGAGGTGGGGGGCCCCCGGCGGCGGCGGCGGAGGGGCCGGACGAGGAGGAGGGGACGGTTCGGAGGGCGGACCCGAGAGGCTACACGACGCACAGCTACAGCAGCAGATCATCCTGGCTCTACGCAGGCTCAGAGAGGACATGAGGAGCGTGATGGACCGGCTGGAGGTGGTGGAGAGGCTCGCTGCCACACATGTAAGCACCGATATGACAGTAGGTCAGGACAGTGTTGGATTCTTATAGGGGAAAAAAACAACTGATGTTTAATGTTAATGTAGATAGTGAATTACAATGTCGTCTTGAACAAATGGAAACTGAACTGGCTGAGTCATTTTTACAGCCTTGGGATTTTTTACTGATGTTAGAGGAGAGGAGTGCAGAGGTGAAAGTGTCTGAAAAGCAAGATGCCTGGGTCATAAGTAGGTTAGCGTTATTCTATAGTTTTTTTCTTTGTCCGCCAATACCATCAAAAGATTTAAACCAATAATGTTATAGTCCAGTTACTGTCTGTGGCACTCAGCTCCGATAAATGTTTAAAAAGACCTCACAAATGTATGGTTTAGTTTTTTTAAAAAGGCTCAGTGATTTCCTAAAACAGCTGATCAATGTAGTTTGTAGTAGATTAATCCACATTTGGTGCTCTAGTGCAGGAGGTTTTGTAATTTGAGACCCACATCTGATTTGTTTCTGAGGATATGTGTTAACTTATGCCACTGTGAGCTGTAATGACCCACATAAATATTGAGCTTCCCCTCACCCATCACTGCCTGCCATCATGAATCCAAAGTATTCAGGGTCATATTTCCTCACCACACGCTTTGGAGCTATTACCGCTGCAGGGTCGTCTCTAACATAATTTTTTCTTTTTTCAAAAAACGCTCCGTTGTATGTCTCTGCATCGGAGACATATATGTAAAAGGGGAGACTCGTGTGTACCCAAAGAACCAGAAAATCTAGCGTAACGTCATAGCGTTATTTAGCAATCTTCCTGACAAGCCTGGATTCCTTAGACTTTCTAGTTTCATATGATGCCAGTAACAACCTCTGAAAGACAGCGACCAGGCTCGCCGGAGTTTGAAGGGGGTTTTAAGCTACCTTCAGTGCTCTGAAGCTCACTGCTGTTTGTTTGTGTGTGACAGGCCCAGAGTTCAGAGTGGAGACCATGTCTACAGTGCGCAGCCACTGCCTCCAAACAGCAGGTAAGAGAAAAGCAGCGTGTCGGCTCATTCTGAAAAGAAGTTACATGTATGTGAGCTATCTTGTAATTGCCATTTATGGCCGCAAAAGTAAGTAAGCCAGCTGTCAGATGTGTAACGTTCAGTTCCAGTTACAGCTCCCGTTTTGATCTCGTCTCTCACAGGAGGACAGGTGGTGGCTGTTCGACGTGTCCGGTCAGACCGTCCTCCTCTTCCTGCTGTGGCCGTTCGTCGCTCAGGGCGTAGTCTACCTGCTGAGGAAAGCCCAGAAGAGAAGTCGCTTATCTTCATGAGCCGGACGAAGGGGAGACATTCAAAAAAATACCACTCACCTTTTTAGTTAACACCATCCGGTGCAGGGAAGTTTAGTTTGTACAGCAGAAAAAAAAGGATTGAATCCTCCCTCACTCACTCTGAGCACCGAACAGAAGGAGGGAGACACGTTTGGTGGACTTGCTTTTCTGCTTGGGGAGAGAGAGAGATGTGCCTGGTCGTGTCGTACACCTCAGGATCCACTACAGCACCTATGTCTTTATTTAAATTATTCAAGCTGGCTGGTGTTGGGCAGCAGGAAAGCAGAACGCGTTATTTGTCTTTACCAAACCTGGATAAAAACTTATACTGATCATGAGCCTGAGATACTGATTAAACCTCGATTATTATATTACTCAAATTACTGAGACATGATGTACATTCACCAGATTACTCTTGGGGTTTTGCTGCCATAAGATCAACGTCTTTTGTAATATACAGAATATTATCACTGTCGAAAAAACAGCACAAAAGTATTCCTCTTTCAAATGGAAGAAGAAGTCAACGTAGAGATGGAGCTGTAATAACGTTACCGTCTCTCTTGGCTGAAATGACTCCATGGCTGCACTCGATCATTTCATTGGAATCTCGAATTCTCGACCTCAAGATTGTTTGTCATCGTCTCTTTTTGTCTTCTAATGAAAGTCTTTTCAATTTCAGTGCTCTGGTGCACTATCTCTTAGACTGCTAACTGTACATTAATTTACATGGAATACACCTTCTGATCGCAGTGACACTTAATATATGTAATTTTGTAGATCCGATAATATCAAATCGTCGTTATCCGGTTGTTTTTGAGAGAGAGTAATCGGATGATAAAGGTACACTGAAATGACGAGTGTGATTGAGACTATTGTCACCAAATGATGGAAGACTGTTTTCAAAACTGCCCTGTAATGAACGGTCATGTATGATATTAATGCATGAGCTCAAATTAAAGATTTATATTGAATAGAATGGTTGCGTTGTGTCAAAGTGTTAAGAACACAAGGCCACACAACGTTGTTAAATGGTGAGTAACATATGTAAGATATTATGAATTTAATGCAAATGTGAATAAGTCACATATGCATAACTAATAACATAAATATAAGATACTTAAACCTGTAGTAGGCAGAATATTTTTGGCATCATTAGGCTATGAATCCAATCTTATACTGCATAAATAAATACAGGATATATGGAAATATTATACAAGGGTTGAAATTATGAAGTTTTTAATGTTTCAGGACTGTTTATATACAGTCGTGGCTAAATAATGTAACATCTCCTGCTGCCTTTACGGCACAATCTGTTTCAAATTTCACATTTAGGCTTGCTATTTATTAAATGCACATAAAATTGGATTAAAAAAAGCCACTTAATGAAATGAGATACTTAGAAGGTGTCGGTAGACGCAGTCTAGTCGCACAGCAGTTTGTGAAATAGTCACGAAATTGAATCCATTGATTTGTGTATTGATCACGTATTGATTCATCACATGTTAGTGTGATGGTCAGCACAAAATCAATTAGTATGTAATCCACGTAACTGTGAACCGGGATGTATAACGAGAGGCCGTGTAGGGAGGAGGTCAGGGTGGATGGGTGGGTCACCAAAAAACTGGACTTTCATCCAGAAGTCGAAGTTCATTTATTTGTCATTTAACTTCCGTACTTAAGTTACGCCACTTCCGGTGTTATTTAAACTCGATTAAGTAGTTTGTAGCGTAAGCCTAACCAAGTCAATCTTTTCCTAAATCTAACTGAGTAATTTTATTTTGAAAAGACTGAGGCATAAATTGACACGTGCGTCACGTGTTGCCGGACATTCATAGTAAAACGCACAAAAAATCCACAAAAAAGGTGTATTCCACATAACTGGAGTTTCGTCCAGAAGTCAAAGTTGATTTATTTGTCATTTAACTTCCGTACTTAAGTCACACCACTTCCGGTGTTATTTAAACTCAACTAAGTAGTTTGTTGCGTAAGCATAACCAAGTCAATCTTTTCCTAAACCTAACCGAGTAGTTTTATTTTGAAAAGACTGGGGCGTAAATTGACACGTGCGTCACGTGTTGCTGGACATTCGTAGTAAAACGCACAAAAAATCCGTTGTTGAAAGTCGTGCTGAGCGTCATGGAAAGAAAGGGAAATTCTATGTGCACGGATCAAACAGATTAAATTTCGTGACTATTTTACAAACTGCCGTGAGACTGTGTTGGTCGACATGTTCTTATTTTAAAGTGGTTCTCCAACAATTTAGTATTGCTCTTCCATACAGTTGGGGAAGTCATAAGGGAGCAGTAGCAGAGGCTGAGATATCCTGCTGTGAAACTAAAGGCCAGTCTGTCTCTACATGCAGCTTGGAGGTAAATTCACATATTTGAATCCAAAAAAACAAACAACCCCTCTTCCAAAACAAATAATTTAATATATTATGTATAATAATTATATACACAGGTTAACTTAACAAGGCTTTGTACAACTGTTACAAAATTGGTCCACGCACAGTCACCCACGTACATAAAGTACATGCACAAGGGCACAGATAGAGAGAAGGACAGACTGAGTCTAGATATGAGTAAGACAAACATGGAGTCTGGTTGGAGGACAGGACAGCGGTTGGCAGTACAGTTTGGTTCAGCTCCATTTCATTTTTTTTTTTTCATTTTTTTTTTTTTCTCAGACTTAACGGGAGCAAAAAATACTGAAAAATGCAAAAATATCACTCAGGTAAGACTCTGTGGTTTTTGGATTTAAGGAGGTTATTCACTCACTTCCAACTGCTGCCATGACGATACTCTTAGTAACACTGATATAATGGATGAACTGGAGCCTCACTGTTGCTTCTCTTAGCTTCTCTTCTTGGCTCCATACTGTTAAATATTGTACAAATACCCAAATAGAAAAAGAAAAATAATTTTGGCATGACTTCGCATAGCTGCCTTTAAAGACTTTGCTCCTCCGATGAATCCTCACAGCTCTAACTCTCCTCCCTCAACATACTAGACACACACACAGGGAAGCACAATAGGCAGTGTTGAACACTTTTTGCATATTTTTATATGTCACTGACCCCATGCACCCATTTTGTTTAGTCCATGGAAGCTTTGGCATAATGCCCCATAAAGTCCAATCATCATCCAGAGAGATGGAGTTTGTTCTGCTCCCACGGATCACTGGAGGTCCCTGTAGATCCAACAGGAGGCTTTGGAAGAGCTTGTAAAGGGCTGAGAAGTAAACTGAAGTGTGGTTTTCCTTCTGAATTGTGCTGTACTCTGGCAGGTAAGCGTGCATATGTGATATTGTCAAAGACATCGTTAGTGAAAACCAGTGGTGGTGGGGAGGGGGGAAGACACCAGCATGTACAGCACAGTCGGTCAGCAGTGAAAAAACACACGCTGCTGGAGTGTTTGCTGGTGAGGGTTAGTTGCAGCAGCAGCAGCAGCAGCAGCAGCTGGGCTCTTGAGTTGAATTTCAAATGTCTCGTATGGCTTTCTCTCTTTTTTTTTTAACTCCTATTTTAAATTCACAATTGAAGGGTTTCATTCCAAAACACTATTTTAGAAATAATATGTTAAAGGCCCTATGCGCAGGATTTGAAAACTCCTTACTTTGGCACCACCTAGTGGTTGTATCAAGAATAGCGCTTGTAAAACAACGCACCAATTTTTTTTTTTTTGTTTCAATAGAGCAATAGAGTGCTACAGGGAAACCTGGAAATGAGTTAGCATTTTTAGCACTTCCGGTTCCCTCGTCTGGAAGTCAACGGGTTTTTTAGTAAGAGGCCTGAAATAAGGTCTGTGGTTAACACAAGCGTAAGAGATTTTAACGTTTTGTTCTACAACATAAAATATGTCAAAAATAACTATCCCAAGCGGCTAAACGAGACTACTAAACGTCATCACGTCGACTCGTCCTTTACAACTTCGTTGTGTATACTTGCGCTCATGCGGCCGTGGTGTAGTTTGTTTATCGCCTGACGTTAGCTTTTTACTTCTGGCAATGGCATTCACACTTAAAAAAATCATAGAAGCGGTGTTCATTTGTGAAGATTATCTTGCTGAACAAAACGTGTAAGTATCAGAAATTGGCTTGGCGATGCTAACTTCCTGGTTGGCTAACAAAAATACATCATCCCTGCAGCACTCTATTGTCTACAAACAACGTCATCAGAATGGTTTGAAAGACGCCTATAATCACATGGATAACGGTTGTTCATTAGGCGGGCAAGGTTTTCTTCGTTTTAGAAGGATTACTTCCCGGGAATATATCAATATATCATAAACTTGAGAAGAAAAATCCCTCACATGAAGCTATTTCAGCATGTTGTCTTGGTGGTTTAAGGCAGTGGTTTTCAACGTGGGGTCCGGGGGACCCACAGGGGAATAAAAGCAAAAAGGGGAATAATTTATTTTCGCTATAATTCCATCCATAACTAACACAATGACAGACTGGTGACTGTTTTAGTCACAGGTTTCATGCAGTTTCTGTAATAAAACATCTAAAAGCAAAAATCTTATCAAATGGGGTCTAATTTGTGTCAATTTAGGGGTCCTTGACGTGAAGAAGTTTGGGAACCACTGGTTTAAGGAACAGGAACATTGTTCTTGGACATTTAGTTGCGTTCAAAACCGTTTACTTCTCAGTACTTCTCTTTTTTTTGATATTGAGATCTGCGTGACGGATTATGGCGTCGATTTCACTTACAGATTTTGCACTCTGCTTCGTTCATTCAATCTAAAAAAATATATATTTTGCCACACAGCTGAATACACACAGTGAATTGTCATATTAGCATGAAAAAAAAACTCCTTCAGGTGTATCCAGTTATACTGCCGTAAAGGTCCGGTCATACCGACATTAAAAAAAATTTGCAGCAAAATCGATTCATTTCGATGGAATTGTTGTGATCAATGGGGGGTGAAGTAAATATCTGAAACTTCTCTACTTGAATTTGCACCGGTGACCGATAGTAAACCGTCTTAACAGTGCTGACCTTTGAGGGGATGGAGAGCTGGAGAGAAATCCAGAACAGTGGAAGCTACTGTAGTTTATTACTACTTGTTTACACCAAGAGCGAAGCGAACTTTTAGTGCGGCGCGATTACGTAAGTCAATGCAAAGAGGCGAATAGACGTGAATGACGCGATGCGAACATGCGAAATTCGTGTATTCGCGGGAGTGGCAATATTTCAACTCGAGCGTCAAAATTCGCCTGATGCTGTGTCGTGAAAGCGTGTTAGCATGTTAGCTTGTCAGCTGCAGTAATTCACCAACTAGCCCTTGCGAGTACACACCATCTCGCCAAACTTCGAGCACCACTTATTTCAAAAGGACTTGTGGACGAACTTCACCGTGCCACTTTCCGGTTAACGACGGCAGTTCGAGGTCGGACTATATCTAGATGTGTGGAAGCGTAGTATGTGAACATCACAGGATCCCACAGGTATTTTTCCTGAAGAAAATTCATCAGATTTTGTTGAGAATTTCCCGGAAATACCACGATCTCAATTTGCCATGTTCAGCCCGAATGTTCTTTTCTAACATATATAATGACATGGATAATTACATCTACAGGTATATTGTAAGTAAAGGATTAAAGATGAATAGCTTCAAAAAAGTAGTTGAATAGTAGAATTTGTTTGTTAATTTCCGAGTGAGTTTCGCATTTTTTCAAATGGAGGATCTCTCATTTTGGAATGAAACTCTACAGCTGCACACAATGTCAAAGAACTCCTTTAACCACGGGATCACGTCTCCAACTTCAGTGCGAATAAAAAGCCAAAGAGGAAAGAGTCTTGAGACAACGGAGATCCCTAAAGCGACATGACGGACACTTGGCTTTAGGAAGCAGCGACACGGGTTCATCTAGTGTTTGTGAGTAAGTGCTTGGTACTGCATTAGTAGATGAAAACGGTGAGGTTAAACTACCACCGTGTGACGACGCCACGCTCTCGTCTTGTCCCGAGGGTCCAGGGCCGATCTCCTCAGGACCACCGTGTGAGATCCTGGGGAGGTCTGATCTATCCATCCTGAGGAAGAGGAGGGGAGAGGGGGAGACTCCTGGGCAAGGCGAGGGAGGGGATCCATTTGCTGAATTGCCCCAGGACCTACAACTGATCCCTGAGGAACCCCAACGCATCCATGCTGACCTGGCGTTCCCTCAATGACTCTGATCACCTCCACCCTCTCTGCTCTCCATCCTCTGACTCGGTCCTCGCTCCTGCCCAGCTCAAGGTCCACATTCATGGAAACCGCCCTTGTCCTCCCACCTCTCGTCTTCCTGTAGCGGACTGGCGCCGACTGGTTCCAGTCTGGGTTCTGCTGGGTCCCGTAAAAGCTGGAGGCCTGATAGAGGGTGGGAGGCCTGGTGGGGCAGATCCAGAAAGGGACTGTGGGTTGTCCTCTGGCCGGATTGTGAGGCCTCAAATGGGAAGGATTAGACACCGTTGGGGGTCTTGGGTATGTGGCATGGATCTGATGGTGTGAGCAGTGGAAACTGTTTGGACGAGGTTGCGGCGCAGTTCCCGGCAAGGTCTTCCTTCGCCTGCTCTCCTTTTCGAAATGATTCGCACCGCTGCCTGTTCCGTTCCCCACGTCCTTTTCAGCCTCTTGCTCCGCAGCCAATGAATCTTGTCCCTCAGTGGTCTCTCTAGCTTTCACCCCAGTTTCCCTTCCATCCCTTTTTTCTTTTTTAGGAACGGTATGTTCTCCCTTAACGGCCTCTTCCTCTCCTCTTTCCTCTTCCTCCTCCTCCCCTCCCGCTCCTTCTCCTCCCCCGTAGTTGCTGGTTTTGACCGGCTCGTGCTCGGAGTCCTCGTCGGCGCTGCTGTCGTCCTGCAGGTGGGTGCTGAGGCATTTTTTACGTTTGCGGGTCACAGCAGAGATGATGGACTTGGGCAGGAAGTCCCTGGCGTTCAGGTCCTTCTTGGAGAGCGAAGAAAGCTGGAAGTTTCAAAATGTCATGGTCACTCCAGAATCCATGAGAGTTATTCCCAGAATTAAGGTACAAGTAAGACATTTCTTGCTTACCTTTGACTTAAGAGAATCGCTGGTGGTGGAATCTGTTAGAAAGGAAAGATCTGGATTAGAACCGTGTCATCACTGGACAAGTGGTGGTAGTGGTGTTAGGAGTGGTGCAAAGGTGTGATATCTGCCTAAGCACAGCACACACTACCAGTACTGAAATCGGTCAGGAGAACTCTAGCCATTATCGAAGGATTTGTCTTTAAAATCAAGCTAGCAGCTTTCTCTGCTTTTACTTTAAATAGCAAACATAGCTAGAGTTCACCTTTAACGTCAGCAAGTAGGGGTGTAACGGTACACAGAAGTCCCAGTTCGGTTCGTACCCGGGTTTAGGAGTCACGGTTTGGTGCAAGTCCAGTACAGTAGGAGAAAAACCAAATGGATAAAGACACGTTTCTTTTCATTTATACTGAATAGACTGCAGTGAAAGTGTCAATAGCTGTGTTTTTATTTATGCGTTTCGCAAGTATCACATTAGAAAAGCTGAAAGGAAATGACAAAACTCGATAACGCTCACTTGTAGTGGTTTTCGCCTTGTCAGAAAAGAGTTGATGGAAACGCCTTTACCAAATGAGTTCTGACATAGCGGCGTAACTCATATCACTGATCAGCGGTGATCCGCAAATTATGAAATCTGATCTGAGATCTGCAAAAACTTGCAAGACTCACTGGCCAATGACCTATCCTAACCTGAACTATTCGAGGTCAATGCCTACCCTTAACCATCTCGCAAAAGTTTCCCCTTCTAGACACGACCCTGATCAGCTGTTTCCACTGTTGGACTCCGCGTGCGGCTGCGTGTACCAGACCGTGACCCCAGTACCGTGACAGTTCGCCACGAATAAAATAAACCGTTACAGCCCTATCAGCGAGACAGAGGAATGACGGTACATTGGTGGGAAACCAAGATTGACTGAAAGAAAATGAACGGGCAAATGAATCCAAATGCAATAAAAAACACCAAACACAAACACACACGGAGGAAGACCTGTTCCTACCGAAGAGGCTGATCCACTGTCTCAGCTAGAGAAAGAGAGTTTCAGAAAGGTCCGGAAAGGAAGGAGAAATTGAGAAAAAGTAGGAAACATCATGAGTATATACACAGGCAGAGAAATAACAGCTGGAGAAGTACAGAGATCTACTGGGGAGGAAAGATACTGAGCTGAAGAAGGGAGGTTTCACACGCTTCAACCGTTTCACAAGGAATAGTAGACCTGTTTGGTGCTCACAGAATAGGGCAATCTTGTAACAGGAGAGACTTCAGAGACCAGCTCCAAATCACACTGGAGCACACGGATTTAAGGTAATCAACTTGATCAAAGACTAACGTTTCTAGTGCGTCTTCATCAGAGTCAAACAGATCTGAGACTCACATCCTCTTAAATAACCTCCCCTGATTAGGAACTGATTCAGCTCAGGCTGGAAAAATGGGGAGGGAACAAGAAGCTGCATGTAGTACACAATCATATATCATATAATAATAAAAAGAGAGTTTTTTTATATCTAGGCTGGAGCTTCTCATTAGGGAGTGGTATTTAAAATATCTAAGACGGTTATGATATTTGGATGTTGGATAAATTTACCTGCATCGTTGATGTATTTATATATATATATATATATATAATATATAATAATAGTATAATATATAATATTAATATAATAATATTAATATAATAATTATATAATAATAATAATATCTAATTATACATATATATATATATATATATATATATACCATAATTATGGACAAACTAATCAGACGGAGAAATCGTATCCACTCATAGTGAACATGTGTCCCTATGACAAAGTCACATATAAGAATATGACACGTCCTCACCTGATGCCTCCCCTGGCATGCCCGGCCTGCCGATGTTGGACAGCAGATGGTCAATGTTGGGCACAGGCTGCATGTCCCGCTTATCCTCTGGGGCCTGCGCACACACACACACACACAAGCGCGTACGCACATCCAGAAATACACCACCATACCCAAAATGAAAGTGCAAAGTACAAATGAGGACATCTGAGTACAAACAATCCCTGCATTCATGACATGCTCTGCTCTTTGCACTAACAAAGCCGCTGCTGTGGTCTGACGTACCTTCTCTTCCTTATCAAACTCTCCGTTAATGAAGAACCAGTCATGCTGTTGAAGTAACACAACACAGTGTCACTGATGTTTTAGCACAATAACTAGTAAAAGAATGGTGCAGTATTTTCTTGCATTGGAGGAAGCAGCTGTTGGTTCTTACGTGCAAGATTAGTGTCTCCACTATTTTGTAGCGGTCAGGCATGTGGGTGACCATGTCGGTCATATTGTCCTCCGACGTCCTCACCAGAGTGGGACCGAACACCAGAGCCAGATTCCTCGGCTCCATCTGGAAATTAGATCAAAGTTATGATAACGTCTGGCTCCACTAATGATCATTTTTTCCCCTCAATAAATCAAACTGCTAATTCGAGGCGGTTAGGTTACCTTATTCTTTTCAGCGTGATCAGCCACCTTCTTGAGGTGACCCACCAGGTACTTAAGGGTGTGATAATAGTAATCTGGGAGGTCATGGAGCTGGATAAAGAAGGATGGGTGCACGTCGCAAAGAAGATACGAAGGTTGATTAGATTTTAAAGTGAAATTGAGAGAATCCATGACAAACATGTTCATTGCTCCATATTCTGCTGCCCTTTGGTACATACCAGTTTCTTCATGGTCTTCAGTCTGTCCTCTGCGTCTTCTATCCGGTTGGCATCAATGAAATCGTTGTATTTGTCTGTAGACAGGGAAGGCGTTTGACTAACATACAGTAGCTGTGTTTCCATTCAATGGTCAAGCGAATTTTAAAGAGGACCTGTTATGGTTATTTTCAAGGTGCATACTTGTATTTTGGGTTTCTACTAGAACATGTTTACATGCTTTAATATTCAAAAAACGCTTTACTTTTCTCATATATCGGCTGTGCTGCAGCACCTCTTTTCACCCTCTGTCTGAAACACTCTGTTTGAGCTCCTGCCCCGCCCTCTCAAGAAGCCCAGTCTGCTCTGATTGGTCAGCTGGACCACTCTGTTGTGATTGGTCAACCGAACCAAACTCTTCGGACTGCACTCCGGCTCCACTCTAACTAGCTTTGTTTGAGGTCGTGCCAAACTAGCCGCTGGGCAGGTATTATATAAATGAGTTACTTGGTGACATCACCACGTTACGGAAGAAAAGGCGAGACTTCAAGCAAGGCATTTCAGGCAATTTGGAGTTCTTTTACATACACGAAAAATTATATAACACACTAAAAGAAATGGGAAAATACAAAAGCCTGTTTTGTGTTGTTAATTGATTTCCAATAATAGATATATACATACATTTACATAAATCAGCTTATTTGCTCACTCCCATGTCGATAAGAGTATTAAATACTTGATAAATCTCCCTTTAAGGTCCATTTTGTACAGATGAAAGATGTCTGATTAATATGCGATTAACTATGGACAATCATTATTAAATATTTTAATTGACTGACAGCCCTAATAAAAGTATGTGAAAGGAAACATGGCTCATTGAAAGGGCTATATTGCAAAAAGTTAAATATTTCAGCATTAAGTATCGTATCATTTTCACATGCAAACAACAAGCAGAAACATTTTTGAAAATATAATTATTTTTATCCAAACTGGAAAAAGAATCTGCTTTTATATTCTACGTTATACGCATTCATTATGCTACACTTCACAATAAACAGATGACCGGACGCACCGTCAGTAAACAGCGGCTCGGGGAGCTTTCGGAAGAACGATTTGAGCAGGCTGCTGATTACATTCAGGTCCTGCCATCTCTGTGGAGACACAAAGGGTGAAGGTTTAGTATTTCTAGTGCAGCACTAAAACAATAACACACATAATTTAACTAAATCATTGTTAAAATCCTGCGTGATGTAGACAGTGTGTGTCTATTGTGCACACCTCCTCAGCAGTGTTGATGTCCAGGCCCTTGTTGAGATGCTCCTGCAGGTTGGACACCATGGCGTTGTTCCCCGGCACCCGGTAGATACCGGTGTAATCCAAACCCGTCTCCTCCACCACACCGCAACACATCTCCACAATCAGAGGGACAAACTGAAGAGATGGGAAGAGAGAGGGAGGCACGGAGAAAAAAATAAATAAAGGGAAAATTGATGGGAAACAGTAAGATGGAAGTAAGTGTGGTGAAAGAGGAGGAAGAGATGGAAGTAGATGGATTAGATTGAAGAATGGTTCATCATTTTTCTCATCCTGTCTGTCTGAATATACCTGTATTCACTCTCTGTCTGAAACGCTCCGTTTTAGCACCTGTCTCTTTAATTTTTTCTGCTTCCGACACAATGTTCAAAGTTCAAAATGTTCACTTGCTGTCTAATATATCCCACCCGCTGCCAGGTGCCATTGTAACGAGATAATCTATATTATTCACTTCACCTGTCAGTGGTCTTAATGTTATGGCTGATCGGTGTATGTTGTATTGTCTGAAACTGTGTTTAATGTGCTGCTGCCTTGCTGTCTTGGCCAGGACACTCTTTTAAAAGGAGGTTTTTAATGTCAATGAGGCTTTTCCTGGTTAAATACATTTTAAACAAAAAAATATATATTAAAATGATAGTAAGTTACAGTCCTGCTTATTGTCAGCTTTATGGCAATGTGGCAGTACTGATTCCCCAGACTTCAGCTGATCAGGAAAATCCCTGAGAACCAGTTCCCATCCACATAATACACAAATATTTACTTGGAGAAACAAATAGCACAAGAGCCTTCACAATGAAAAAAAAGCCCCTTCATTGATAAATAAATGCCTCTTTGATAATAAGGACCACAAAGATCCCTGCTCATTTCCCAAGGATGTATGTTACTAGTGAATGGCCAAAAACAAATAATGGAACCAATGTAAGCAAAGACTTGATCTACTTTGTAGAAAACACCAGACATCTCTGATTTTGACTGACTTACGGCTTTCAGTATGATTAAGACAACTTGTATTTTTTGTAGTATATGTTTTGATTTTATTTGGATGTAGTGTATTTGGGCAGACTAATGGACTTATGGTCTATGAGATGTATTTCTCTCCATCAGCTAAATTGTATGACATAATAATATTTGATTTATGTAAACAGAAATGACCAAATGAACAGTTAAATTATCCATTTGTACATGATAAAGTTTATCAGCCTATTTTATCTGTAGTCTGTGTACTTTATTTTTTTTTTATTATTTATTTTATATTATTTTTCTTCATTAAAATAAAATAAAATAAAACATTTAACTTTGTTTTTTGTTTTTTATCCTTTTTGCATCGGCGATGGGAGAGGGTTGGGTGGGAGGGGGCTTTGGGGCAAAAATACCAAAATATGGAGGAACAATCATTGACATTTGTGCTCTATTTGTATGTTTCTGTAAGCCTGATGTTACTCACACTAATGACACAAATACACACAGCCTGTGCTGTGCCTTTAAACAAGCTGTCAGGATTTCTGTCCATTTGTGATGTCACAACTGCACAACATTTAGACCATTACACAGTTTGAATAAATGAATAAAGAGTCCACTTTGACCTGTGTTCCACTTCTTCATTCGATATTTCTGAAACGTTAAGTATCAACTGTGTGGTTCGTGTTTTGTCTACATGACTATTTTTAGACAGAAGTAGTAATTCCTGTTATTTTTATGCTATGAATCATGGTGTTGGTGTAGTTGTTCATTTTCTCATCCCAAACCCCAGAAGGCTTACTTACTTTATTGTTGACAGCAGGCTGACAGTCCTCTAGTCGCACGCCAAAAGCCTTCGGACTGCCCGTCTTCTTGGCCTTCTTCATGATGTTGATGCCCCACAGCGCCTTGTTGTCATCTGTGTGTACACACACACACACACACACACACACACACACACACACACACACACGTGGTCACATATCTATATATGGTATTTATATCCACATGGAAAAATAATTTGGTATGGACCAGGGTTATAATACTTTTGAATATTTAATTAGTTTTTATTTTATTTTAGTTTTGACTTTTGATTTAATTTATTTTTAGTTAGTTTTCAGAGTGCATTATATATTTAGCTTTAATTTTACAGTAGTTTTTGTTAATTTCTCAGAAAGATGTAGCATACTTGTACACCAAACTATTTGACCAATGAAAACTGTGACCTTAAATAGGTGTGAGTTCACTTAACTAACACAAACACAAAGCACAGCTGATGGGAATGACATTAGCTTTGCAGGTATTTGGTCATAAAACAAAGTATTGGACAAATCTTGACCTTACGGTGGTACAAGAAGAAAAACAAGAAGATCACCAAAGTCCGTAGACTTCGTCCTCTGTGGATCATGAAAGTCTGTCTAAAATTTCATGGACATCCTCTAAATAGTTGTTGAGATGTTTCCGTCTGGAAACCAGAGTGATGTGTGCCATCCCTAGAGCCACTCTGCTAGCATGGCTGAAGGCTAAAGAGCTGTTATCATTCAGTCGTATACTTATGAACACAGGTACCCACCGGTTCTGGAGGCCCGGTTCACTGAGGTGTTGTCAGTCTTCGCCAGGAGGAAGGGAGGCATCATACGGTGGGCTCTGGGAGAGGAGTCGGGCTTACTACCTGTCAGACTGCACCAAGTCACAGAGATAAATACAGTTGAATATAAAGTAATAATACAAATCAAATAAAATCAGTTGTGATTAAAAGCAATTTTTTGAAGATGAGATTTATAAAGATTTCAGTTAATAAGAAGGTCTTTCAGGTCTTAATACCTTTGCAAAAATTCCTCATTTATGTAAAACAAAAAAAAAAAATGGATGTCCTTTTATTCTTGTTTTTTGGAAACTTGCATTCAGAGTGATTGTCTGTGACAGGCTTACAGCCCAGAGCTGCAGTGACTCCTAATTACACAAAGGATAAGGGACAGTAGAGATCAAGCAAAGGCTTTCTGCTAAATATAATCCAGCGTGCTGACCTGTGTTTTCTGTAGTCATTCAGCTTCTTGTTGATGAGAGCTTGTCTTGAGAAACCAATCTCCTAGAGCAAATGGAGGTTACAGATGAGTTCAGTTATGTGTGCGTTTTTGTGCGAATTCCATCGGATTAATTTTGGTATAAAGGTCTAACCTCGTTGTCGGTCTTGCTGTTCTCCCTGATGACCCTGATCCAGGCCAGCATGTCGTCCCTGTCCTCGGCCTGAAGCAGGTACTCGCAGAAGTCCTGCGTGGTCAGCCTCAGGGTGTGCTTGCGCTTCGTTTCGCTGTAGGCGATGTCGATCAGGCAGCCGCGGATGCTGATTGGAGGGTGTTCGTCCTGGCTGGGCCCCGCCCCCGCCCCGTGAAGGACGGCCTCTCGCTTGTCCTTGTAGAGGAAGAGCGAATGGGAACGGAGCACGGAGAAGACGCGCTTCCACGGCCGCATGCCGCCTCCTACTTTCTACAATGAGGAAAAATATAGAAACATCACTCGTCCCATCGTAGCTTAGCAACCGTAACTAGCTACGGCAGGCCTAGCAACACTGAATTTCTCCACATCCAGCAGTGTGCATTAGGGGTGTAAGAAAATATCAATACACTTGATATTTGACAAATCTCCCTTTAAGGTATATTTTGAACAAATTAAAAATGTGTGATTAATTTGCGATTAAATATTTTAATCAATTCACAGCCCTACTAAGAATGTTTTGAGAAGAAAAAGTTATATTTTTGCTATGATGGTAGTTTCTTACAGTGGTTTATTCTTGGGATCTCTTAAATAGGTTGGTAGGATGAGAGTTAAAGGTCCCATATCGTGCTCATTTTCAGGTTCATACTTGTATTTTGTGTTTCTACTAGAACATGTTTACATGCTGTAATGTTCAAAAAACAACCTTTATTTTCCTCATACTGTCAGCCTGAATATACCTGTATTCACCCTCTGTCTTAAACGCTCAGTTTTAGCGCATTTTGACGGAATTGCAACAGAATTGTGTTGCTAGGCAACAGCTTGGGTCCATGTGTACTTCCTGTCAGCTGATGACATTCACATACACTGCAACCAGGAATAAACTGAGACACGTTTAAAATTTTTACGTTTAAAATTGTGTCAATGGTCTAAATATTGTATCTTCGTGACATCACGAATGGGCAGAAATCCTTGTTTCAAATGCAGAGTTTCTGAATAGGGCTGTGTGTATTTCCCTGTGGATTGAGTGTTTCGATACTTTCAAAGTATTTATATAGGACTAAAGCCTGCTTTATAATAAAAAAAACATGAATATCTCACTTTTCTATAATATGGGACCTTTAAAGCTGCTGGGACAGTTCAGCCGGTAAAATCGACAGCTGCTGACTAGAGATGAGAAACCTGCTTTCGTCTACTTCTGTCTTAAAAAAACTACTTTGATTTTTTAAGTGGTAAACCTGTCACTGTTATGATGGTAAAATGCATATGTGCTCTAGTCGAATGGAAAGCGTGACAGGTGCAGTAACAGTAACTTAGCAAGGGGGGGCGGGGTTTAAGGAAGGGACTGTGTGTACAAGCAGTGTGTCGTACCTTTCCCTTCTCTGTGAGGATCTGTTTGTAGTGCAGCCAGCCCTCCTTGCGAACATCGCTAAAGGTGATGGTTCCCAGTTCGGAGGTGGAGTGGCGTTTGGACCGCGCCTCCTCCTGGGCTCGCAGGCTCTCCAGAGACTAAAACACAATGTAGGGTTATTATGGGCTGCAGATGAAACAGTGTTTGCTTGGTCGCTGGAAAATGAATCAAATAGAAATATAAAGAAAACACACACTGTGTTGAACACTCACCCCATCAGTGAAAAAGCTCTTGACTCTTTTTGGTAGTTTGCTGTGGAACAGAGAGCACAACGCTATCAAGTTATCACCAACAAAAAAAAAATATATTTAACCCTGAGACCTGCGGGATTGTGGGCGATCCCAACTGACTTTACTGTCTATCAGAGGTTGTAGCAGGTTCAGTTGTAGAGCTACAGTGAAGGTACAGATATCATATGAAACTAGAAAACCTAAGGAATCCATGGTAAACCATACCATGCCAGCACATGACAATAAATAACTTGTTAAAGGCCCCTTTAAATGATGTTTGTCATTGAAGTTGTGGGGTCCATACTGTATAGGCTACTAGGGCAATCATTTGTGGGACTTTTAGTAAATAATGCAGCTTTTAAAGTGTCCTCTGAGTACTTACGAGAAGACGCGGCCTTCTTCCCTGAAGGTGTTGAGGCCCTCGTCACAGGACTTGGATCTCTCGGTGGTGATGGCCAGCAAATAAGAGGAGCGGCGGCTTTTAATACTGCCTGAAGAGGGAAAAGACAAATCAGAGAGAGGAAAAGAGGAGGAGGAGGAGGAGGAGACAAAGAGGGCACAAAAACAAAATATGCCAAGTATGGTCATGACTTGTGAAATGACAAAAAGATGAGTGATTGAAGTGATTTGTTGTTTCACACTGTGACTATAACATTGGCCAGGTGTTAAGGGGTTAAACATATGTACTGCAAATTAAAGGAATACAATGACATTTGGATCTTTAGTTCCCAGTTTTTGGATACGTTTTAGCCTACGGTGCTAACAGCATACAGCATTTAATGTTTAGAAACTACATTTCAGTCTCGCCTTTTTTCATCAACAATATTGCATGTTTGATATCAGGTGCCGTCTCGTCATTGTCTCATCTTAGTCGTGGAAAAAAAAAAGGTTGTTGATGAACAGAATTTTGTCATAGTTTTTGTTAACGAAATTAACACCATTATACAGTAATGAATATATTCATAGTTATGAATATTATATTCCATTTCTGCTTATAGATCCCCCGAAATCCTACACACTGGCCCTTTAATAATACATTCACTTTAAAGTCATTTCACTTTTGGACTACTGAGACTCCCAACAACAACAAATAACAACAACAACAACAACAAAGCATCTGAATTTGTGTGTGAGTGGTGCGTAGTAGTATTTTCAGACTATGTATGTCTAATTTGAATGTTGTTGGTTGTAAATGTCACTGTACTCCTTTAAGATGAGTCTGAGGCTAGACAAATATATCAGTGTGCCAAAATAAAAGCGTTACATAACTGCTTGTCATTTTGATTCGAGAACATTGGCAGTGATGTTTGGCAATGTCAGCTCAGACATACTGGAGAAACATACTGTATATTGGTCTAGCCCTTTGTGAAAGCCTTTCAGTATTTTAGAGTGGGCGAGTGAGACTCACTGAAGTCCTGAGAACGTAGTCGGACAAAGGGGGAGACGGAGGACAGGGTGGGGGAGACAGAGGTGGTAGTGGGGGAGGCCATAGTGGAGGCCTGGGAACTGGACACAACAGAGTCGGCTGGTACATAGCAGGCCTGTAGGTCAGTACTAGGACTGGTGGGGTCATCTGCAAGTCATCATCACAGGTGAGCAACAAGGGATGAGAGATGGTTAAACACACACTGACAGGACGAGACAAGCACAGAGTCTCCTCAGACGGTTAGGACATCTCTCTGAGGCGGACCCACTCTGGAGGCAGAAATAACCTCACGGTCTTTCACATTATAGCTACCTGACAAACCTAAATGGCAAATACAGGATCCCCTTTTTAAAGCATGATACTGTACAGTAAAGTAATTGGCATTGGAGAGATGACTATGGAGGATGGAACCTGTCATAATAATAATAATAAAAAATAAATGACTCAATAAATTAATTAATATGCCATTAAATATACCAAAATAATATTAAAAATAAATACAGGCATTAATTAACTGATAAAATGTGACATACATTGATATTTCTCTTTTAATTTGCTTTCATTTACCTTTGTATTAATTCCCTTAATTTCCTAATCTTTACTTCTCTTTTCCTTATATTAGGGCTGTCAATAGATTAAAATATTTAATCGCATGTATGTCCATAGTTAATCGCGATTAATCACAAATTAATTGCACATTAATCGCAAATTTCTTTAATCTAATTTAAAGAAATTAGTGGCGTTAAAACAAATTTGCGTCAATGCATTATTTTCGCATTCACTTTGACAGCCCTACTTTATACATTTCTTTTTATATCATTTATCTATTGAGTTGGTACAGTGGTTAGCACTGTCGCCTTAGAGCAAGTTTGCGTGTTCTCCCCGTGTTAGCGTGGGGTTTCTCCGGGTACTCCGGTTTCCTCCCGCAGTCCAAAGACATGCAGGTTAGGTTCATTGTTGACTCTAAATATCCCGTAGGTGTGAATGTGAGCGTGAATGGTTGTCTGTCTCTATGTGTCCAGGGTGTACCCCGCTTTCGCCCAATGTCAGCTGGGATCGGCTCCAGCCCCCCTGCGACCCTGAATAGGATAAGCTGTTACAGATAATGGCGTGATGGATGGATCTATTGAGTCATTTATCTATTCATTTCATAATGAGTGTGTGCGTGCATCTCTCTGTCTGTCTGTCTGTCTGTCCACAGCTAATCTCTCACACTGCTGGACCCATCAGCCTAATCTTTTTTGTGCTCATTTATGACAGTATGCTCCAGGACCTCTCGTGGTTGCAGCGATTCACACTGTTTGAACACATATTGTATTGACTGATTTATACCTTATATACTGCTTTTGTATTCATTCAATCAAAGATTACAGCAGTGGTGCTACAGACACACCTGACGGAGATCTGCACTCTACTGAGTGCACATTTCTAGTTTTCTAGATCTAGATATCAGGTCTCAACAGTTCTCCTCTCATACTCCTTACCGTTTCACTCTACAGTTATGTTATCTGGCCTGCTGACTGAACCTGTAAGATTATTTATGACTTCAGAGCAGCTCTGTTTCGAAGAAATGTTTCCAGAACCAAAACTCTCCAAACATTTGGACATGTAAAGATTAAAAAAAACACGCTAGAATATTCATCAACACAAATGTAAACATACAGAAATGTTGAAAAGGATAGAAACACACAGAAAGATAGGGAGCACTACTAAAGGCTCACATACATTAAGTGGAATATATCGTAGAGCTCTGTAGCAACAGACAAATTAATAACCGTTCCAAATATACAAAAATGTACCTGATTTGATAAAAATTAGGAATTTATAACAGTGAGTTAGTGTAATCTCATCTTCAGAACCACGTTTTTGAATTTTTACACCACTTGTAACTAGGGCTGTCAAAGTTATCGCGATAATAACGAGTTAACGCAAATCAGTTTTAACTCCGCTAATTTCTTGAACGCATTAATGCAACTTGCGATTTTTAGATTGAAGCAGGCTCAGTTTTACAGCTAGAGTGAAGATACTGGTATCATATGATACCAACCATGTCATACTAGCTTGTCGCAAAGGAGGATAAATAACATTCCAAACCTGCGCTAAATTTTGGCGAGGAAAAATTGGCCTCTGAACTCAAGACGTGTGAATGAAAATGGGTTCTATGGGTATCCAAGAGTCTCCCCTTTACAGACATGCCCACTTTATGATAATCACATGCAGTTTGGGGCAAGTTATAGTCAAGTCAGCACACTGACACACTGACAGCTGTTGTTGCCTGTTGGGCTGCAGTTTGCCATGTTATGATTTGAGCATATTTTGTATGCTAAATGCAGTACCTGTGAGGGTTTCTGGACAATATTTGTCATTGTTTTCTGTTGTTAATTGATTTTCAATAATAAATATATACATACATTTACATAAAGAGAGCATATTTGCCTACTCCTATGTTGATAAGAGTATTAAACACTATAGTACATTTTGAACAGATAAAAAAACGATTAATTTTAATTTAAATAAATTGTAATTAAATATATGAATCAATTGACAGCCTTACTTGTAACATAATAACCAATTAATGTAAAATTACATTACACTCACTGAATTATCAGGACATTTTTGAGGTTAATTTTGTTATAGTGTGACATCTTGTGACAGCTGTTGCTACAGAGAAAAGGGTCACTAACCTATGAAGGGAATAGAGGACAGGGAGTTGTATGCATGCTGTGCCAGGCTACCATTAGCCCTGCGGTTGGGGCCGGGCCCCCCAGAGACAGGAGATGGGGTCCCTCGCGGAGGTTCCAAACCAGGCGACTCGGGCGACTCCACAGGCGTGGCGTAGTGAGGATGTCGAGCGGCCTGAACGGGGGTTCGGCGGCCGGACGGCGGCTTCTGCCTCAGGACCACCTCTTGATGCAGGGAGATGGGGGAGGTGACCTCCTGACCCCTGTCCTCGCCCAGCCGGGCTCTCTCCTCATCTGACGCAGACATGGCGGGGGTAGACTGGGGCCTGGGTGCCACCACCCCATCGCTGCCGTCTGCAGGGCTGCCTCTGCTGCCGGGGCTCCAGTTGAGGTGAGGGCCGCTGTAGCTGGGCTCTCTGAAGGAGTGGGCCTGCTGGAGGAGGTGGCCAGCTTTGCGGGAGAAAGAAGGGCTGTAGCTTTTGTAGCCCACCAGCTCTTCTTCTTTTACTCGCCTTGTTTGGGGTTCAGCTACCTGCTGACCCGACTGCCTGCCACTAGGAGGCACTGTGGAGGAGGCTGTGATGGGGGATATCACTGTGGTTTTGTGCTGATGCCCTGCTGAGACTTTCTGCTCCTTCTGCTCTCTGAATTTTGCCATTTGGGCACCGTGTGGTGAGTGTTCGTAGCGCGGTGACACCAGCGCAGAGGCTTGTGCCAGCGTTTCCACGGAACGCCCGTAGTTGTGCTCGTACTCGGCGTAGGCTGCCAGGAGGCTCTCTGAGCATGACCTGCTCCCTGGTCCCGATACACCACCCCAGCCCCCTAGCCAATAGGAATCATGGGAAGCAGCGGCTGCCTGGTGGTGGCACAGGAGGGTTTCTCTTCTGCGTTGCTCCGCAGAGGTCGCGGAAGCAGGTGTAGGCCCGGGGCCGAGAGCCAACCCCAGCCCCAGCTCCGCTAAACAGTCCTGAGATATACTGCGGTGGCGGGGGGACATGCTCTCTGCGGCCTCAGCCTGGCTGTAGTACCAGTCCGACAGAGCCTGGTGGCAGAGAGTGTCGGCGCGAGTGCGGGCGGAGGCCTGCAGGCTGCTCTTCCGCGGCGGAGGCAGAGTAGCAGAGGCGATGGCAGCATTGTGGTTAGCAAAGTGAAAGTCCAGTACGCTGATGGCCGAAGAGGAGCGGCCTCTGTGGCGCCCCGGCGGGGCAAATTGGCCGCCGGAATCCTCGGGACCCCCGGGCCAGCCGGAGGTCGGGGTGGAAGCAGCAGGGGGGCGGTTGTCCAGAGGAGAGGCGGCGGGGCCGGGACGGCACTGCCAGTTGTCCAGGGGACTTTGGAGGTTGTGGCTGGGCTGCGGGGAGGTCGGGCTGGGCTTGCTGGGAGGGTAACAGAGAGGCGGCGGCACAGGGAGGTTCTGGGCCACGCCTGAATATGGCTCATTGCCTTTCAGGTAGGCATCCTGGGAGTACGCCTGAGGAACCAGAGGGGTTAGGACAACGATGTAAAAACATGACAGATAAAAAGAACAGAGATGGAGGGAGCAGCGAGAGGACAGAGTGAGGCAGATGCAACGTGCGCCATGCAGCAATATTTCTGTCTTTTGTCCTATAAAAGCTAAATCCTTATTAAACAACCAACACTGGAACTTTATTTTCCTTTTGTAAATTTGGGTCAGTTTATTCCTGTATTGTAATTAGGGCTGTCAAAGTTAACGCGATAATAACGCAAAATCATTCTGACGTCACTAATTTCTTTAACGCAACTTGCAATTTTTAGGTTGTAGCAGGCTCAGTTTTAAAAGCTAGAGTGGAGATACTGGTATCATATAAAACTAGAAAATCTAAGGAATCCATTGGTACCAACCATGTCATACTAGCCTGCTGCAAAGGAGATTAAATAACGCTCCAAACTTTAAATTTTGGCGAAGGAAAAACTGTCGTGGCCATTTTCAAAGGGGTCCCTTGACCTCTGACCTCCAGATATGTGAATGAAAATGGGTTCTATGTGTACCCACGAGTCTCCCCTTTACAGACATGCCCACTTTATGATAATCACATGCAGTTTGGGGCAAGTCATAGTCAAGTCAGCACACTGACACACTGACAGCTGTTGTTGCCTGTTGGGCTGCAGTTTGCCATGTTATGATTTGAGCATATTTTTTATGCTAAATGCAGTACCTGTGAGGGTTTCTGGACAATATCTGTCATTGTTTTTTGTTCTTAATTGATTTCCAATAATAAATATATACATACATTTACATAAAACAGCATATTTGCCCACTCCCATGTTGATAAGAGTATTAAATACTTATACAAATCTCCCTTTAAGGTACATTTTGAACAGATAAAAAATGTGTGATTCATTTGCTATTAAATATTTTAATTGACTGACAGCCCTACTTATCATTATTATTATTTTTTATTTATTTCAGTAGACAATAACATGTATTTATTTTATTATATTCTGCTTTAATTGATTTCATCTTCCACTTTGTTGTATTTCTAAATGTTTTAATGATAACAATAAAATAAATAATGAAGAAAATCCATGTTTTTGATATTTTGACCCTCATGTTGGTTGTTTCATGCATTCTTTTACACCCATCTGCCCATTGATAACGGCACAATCCTCTCTGCCCATGCACCAATTCCAAATTGCTGAAGTTAAACTTGAATAAGTGGCTACGTGAATTAAAACAGAAAGACACAACCCCCTGCTGTTCTTCAAACAGCCCAGCTAGCTGCTGTGACATATACCACAGTAACGAGGTGAAAAGAAGGAAAGAAGAGAAAATAGAAGAAGGATAATACTCACACTTACCAACTGCAACACATCCTCATCTTTGGGCATAATAGAGAGCTCCAGAATGTTTTCACTACGACAAAAAAAAAAAGATCCAAATATATGAACAAGATCAATAAGGCGTCAGACGGAACATAAAAATGAGATTCATAAACCCACTCGTAAAACTCCTTACCTGTTTTGGATGAGTGTGATCACCTGAGAGTAGGTTTTACCCAGAATGCTCTCCCCATTCACCTTCACCAGCCTGTCCCCTTGAGCACACACACACACACACATTCAGAAGAAGGGTGAAATAGGTGTTGCATGCTTTAGAAGTAGGGCGGCACAATAAAGCCTAATGTTGCGTTCACACTAAGAGCAAAGTGAATTTTCGTCTCGCTTTACTTGCGCGAGTCGGACCGCCGGGATCATTTGAGTTCATTCGGGTTACTCGCTCTAGAACGCGCCAGAGAGCAACAACGACTTTTCTTTCCGCCATTTCTTCCATCAACCATGGAAGAAATAACCACTGTTGCTGCTTTGCACATGTTGTGGAAGTCCCAGATATGTCGGAAAACCAAACGCCGTCGTGTCTGGGTTCACCTGGCGCGAATTTGCATCTCGTCGCCTCTTTGCATAGACTTTGTATTGTAATTACTTCATGCGAAAAGTTTGCTTCGCGCTTGGTGTGAATGTGCCATAGTAGTGACATCACTAGGTCCTGGAGTACACCTGTACATTACTGCAGAAAGGTGAGAAGTTACACAACTGGAGGCCAGCAAAAACAAGATTTCAGGGGTGTTAAATTACTCTTTAAGCAATAAGAGGGCAGCCTGTATGAAGCCTGAGAGAAGAAAGTCAGGGTAAAAAAAAAAGTCAGGAAAGTACTTCCTTGCTGTACGTCTATGCTGTCAGAGTCATCTTATGTCTACTGCATGTCTTTCATATGTGTGTTTTCTACCTGTACACAGTCCGGCTTGTTGCGCGGGGCCATTGTCTTTGACACTCTTCACAAAGATGGTGTCCATCGGCTCCAAACGAGACCGCTGACAACCTGCTTCAAAAAACAAACACACACATACAGATTATGTGCTTACGCGTGCATATCCTGTACTGAAAATATCAGCAAAACCCACAAAGTTGAATCAGCTCCACCCACACGTGGAAACATTTAGCCCCACATACACATCTTGATGATTTGTGCATTATAAAACAGAACACAATAGACACAATAGATCCTCCTGAGTCCTGAAGGCATGTAGAGACACTTGATACTGATTCATCAGAGCTGGATGTCTAAACATTGGCTGATAGTGTGTGTGGCTGGTAAAGCCAGCAGAAGCTCACCTTTTCCAGTTGCATTTCCGTTCTCTTCATCCTTTGGGAGACACAGAGAGCAGGTGTTAGAGGAGAGGAGGACCACAGGGGGGCGCTGCTCAGCTCGCATTCAACCCCAGGTCTGACTCCAGCTGACTGGGCGGTTTGGACTGTTGCTCAGCTGTCTGACTGATTTACAATTTGACTGAGTGTCTGACTGTCTCACTGACTGACATATGGACTGTCTGTCTGTCTGTCTGTCTGTCTGTCTGTCTGTCTGTCTGACTGACTGGCAGGCCTGCTGGCTGGGTCTAACCGGAGGCTTTGATGCTTCGCTGAGTTAGCTCATTCCTGACCTGGACACACAAAAGGGCTCTGCACACAGACTGAGGTATGCTGCTACACAACACCGACCTCTCTCCAGGCCAGAAGGACGTCACCGTACTGTCTACAGTAGTACTACACTACCCATCAGAGTGTGTAGCTGTAGGGTCTGGATCACATTAGAAGAAATGGTCAGAGTGACTTATGGGGTTAAATGCACCATTGAAAGTGCTCACGAGTACATAATCGAGCCTGTCTGGTGTCGACCTTGGTTCTCCTGATCAGCTTTTTGACGTAGCAGCATAGAATTATTTTTATTAGGGCTGTCAAAGTTAACGTGATAATAACGTGTTAACGCAAATTCCGTTTTAACGCCACTAATTTCTTTAACGCATTAATACAACTTGCAATTTTTAGGGTGTAGTGGGCTCCATATGAAGCTAAAAAAAAACTAAGGAATCCATTGGTACTGTCCATGTCATACTACAGTAGCTTGTCGGGAAAGAGGCTAAATAAGGGGGGCTCCAAACTTGATATGAAATCATATTCTTCCAGGCATGAATATGGAAAATGTATGTTGATATCTAATTATGATTACAGGTACAAAGGATATATAAATGTTTCGACTGTTGTTTTTACCTCTTTTGGTGGGGTTTTGATCCCCCAATCTCCCCTGTAATTTGAACATAAAATGTCATGTCTGTAAGTTAAGTATGGAGCCAGAGATGGGAGAAAATGAGCTCAGCATAAAGACTGGAAGCTTGGAGAAACAGCTTTCTGGCCCTATCCAAAGGGAGAATAATGCCTACCAACACCTCAAAAAATGACTAATAATTTGGACTGTGGGGGGAAACCTGAGAACCCGGAGAAAACCCACGCTAACACGGGAAGAACATGCAAACGCCACACAGAAGGGCCCGAGCTAACCACTGCACCACCATGCCGACCTGAAAAGGTTTCAGTAGCCTTTAACTTGGTCCTCAAAGTGGTTTGAGTTCATACGTTAATTCCTACTGGGGAAAAATGAGATCCCTCCAGGGGCTGGGCTCTGAAATCCAGGGAGTACACCATCTTGACACTGACTGGTGTCTGAACACACATCACCCTGACTCGACCTTATTAATCTGTCTGTGTCGGTTTCGGGGGGCAAAAATGTTGAATAGTTCCTGTCATGAGGGAAATGTGGTGTTACAGGATAAAACCAAAAGTGCTTTTTGCTTGCTAATTAGCAATAAACGCAAAGTCCGGTTGAGGCTGATGGGTGCCAGGTCAAAAGGTCAGCAAAGTCATTATGAATCATCCATGGGAACCGTGATTATCAGCACAAAATGTCATGACAATCCGTCCAATATTTGCCAAGATATTGCAGTCTGACGGCTGATCAGTCATGTGAGTTAAATGTTCTCTAAGTCCGAATTTATTTGGTGAAGGCGTTTCCATATCCCATTTATTGCATCAACTCTTTTTCAATTGAGTTGTAAGAAGTTTTAGCGAATTTTGCCGTTTCCTTACAGCTTTTCTAATGCGATACTTCAAAATAGGAATAAAAACACGTGTATTGAAACACGGCTACTGACTTACATTCTTGTGTACAAGAGGATGCACATTTTATAAAAGCAGTCAGTTGCCCTAATCATCGGATTGTATCAAATGACTCAAACTATTCCAATTCAACTAAAAAAAATGAACACATTTGTGTTCCAGGCTGAAGTCGGCTAACCTTGAGGCTGTGGAGGGAGGACTCTGGTGGGTAGACGATGAAGTGGCGCAGAGTGAAGCCGAATCCCTGCGAGTTCTTCGGGACATAAATGGTCCGCGGGCCCTGCCACGACACGCCCTCCACCTCGCCCGACGACAGCGGCCGGCGCCTGTTCTCGTTGGACGACACCATGCCATCTCTCCGTCCTTTAGCCTAATAGAGAAGAGAAGAAAAATGTTTAGATCAACAACGCGTAGGTTTCCTCTTAGTAGGACATGAAAACTGACAAAACTTTACCATGTGAATCTTAAAGTAGTGTGTAAAGTGCGTGTGACTAAACCATAGTTGACTGTATTTGAGGGAAGAGTGGGTGGGTGGACGTGGCCGTACAGTATGTGGCCCATTCACTGAGGACTCTGCCCAGATCTGACCAGGGCAGAATTAACACCAACGGCAGGAATTTCTCAGAGACTTCCTCTCTCTAAAGAGGAAGCTCTATTTTCAACAACAACCCCACCTATAATCACATTTATTACCTCCAGCCAACAATGGAAGAGTTAAAAATATATGTCGTCTATAAATACCAGTTATGGAACAACAGGAAATGATTAGGGGCTCATAAACATAGATCTGGAAACACAGACCAGATGACCAGTAGACAAAGAGAGCCCCCTGATAGTTCAGGAGGTGAGAATGAAGCCAGTGATTCAGGTACCAATGCACAGTGGATTCTCCAACACTGAGCACCATTCAGTTGCTAATCCACATGATGTTGAACCTTGATAAATGGATATATATATATATATATATATATACTGTAGATCAAGCATGCCTGGAAACTACTGTATAGTTATCTACATAACATTGATCTTGATCATTAGAGTGGGGCCGATTAAACAAAAGAATATTCAACAACACTTTAAAGCACACATTCATTATTCACAACAGACACTAAAACAACAGGAAGTGTGTTTCTTGAGTCAGGAAGTGGATGGCTGTGATTTGGGAAATCCTTCGCCTCTAAGGATGCTTCCAGAGGGCAGGAGAGAGACGCACACTTTCCACAGAGGGAAGCCAATCAGTTTAGATTAACAACACCTAAATTCATCATTTCCATATGTTATTTCCAGGGACGAGGAAAGTTCAATCAGTATTAGTGATCATGAGCTACTCGCTCTCTCTCAAAGCCAGAAACCAGAGAAGTCTCAAACTTGTGATGTCGTCTTGTATAAAGTCGGAGCTGCTCCATATACAATGAATGGGAGACTTAACTTTTGACATTTTGTGGACCCACACAATGTTTGTTTTAATTTTTTTATACCCAAATGATCCTTATTCTACTGTAGTGTTGTCAGTTGTAGAACAGGGAATGTACCCATACACTCATCCCCCAATAGATCTTCTCCAATAGAGTGCTGGAAATGAGTTAGCATTTTAGCACTTCCTGTTCCCTCGTCTGGAAGTCAATGGGTTTTCTGAATGGGTTTTTAGTTATGTGCCTGAAATAAGGTCTGTGGTTAACACAAGCTGAAGAGATTTTAACGTTTTGTTCTATGACTTTTTTTTGAAGCCTTTAGCAGCATCACACTGTCTGGGATTCTTTCACAACAATGACCGGCTCGCTGTACATTATCCCTTACTTAAAACTGTCATATTTGTTCTTTAAAAAGCAACAATTTACCTAATCATAGCCTGACAATAAAGATTATTTTAAAATAAGGATAAATTAAGTAATTTGCAATAAAAAAAAAAGGCAATAATACAACATAAATGGACAATCACATCACCAATTTGAGATTTAGCACTCTAGTTTTTGGATTTGGGAGAGAGATGTTCATGTTTACTAATATCTTTGCACTGTCACAGACCAGAGGAATAACATGTATGAATTTTGAAAATGGGCGTAGCTCCCCTTTAATATTTCCATTACATGGTAATACAAGTAACAATAATCTATATGAACTCTTATCAAATCACTGACAAGACAGACCTTGTCTTAATATCAGTGAATGGACAGAGTCTTGGTTGATTTGTAGCTGATAATAAACCCGCGTAATGGGCTGAAAGAACACTTCAGACTGACTCTTTCAAACTTTTTAAACGACCCACTCTTATAGCATTACATAACAAATATTATCCAAACAGAGTGAAATAACCTCAGTGAATTCCTGCCCACTGACATTTATGTGTGTGTGTGTGTGTGTGTGTGTGTGTGTGTGTGTCTGTGTTGGAAAGTTGTGTTGTGCGAAGCCCCAGAGCATGAAGTCATCATATCTGTCTGTGTGTGTGTGTGTGTGTGTGTGTGTGTGTGTGTGTGAGAGAGAGATAGTTGGGTGCACTGTTGTGTTAGATTCCTCATCATCCGACATCTCTGTCGGTGACAATTCACACATGAGTGAATGTAAACACAGAGGTGAGAGATGCTGTACATGCTTACCTCTCTCTCTCACTCACACACACACACACACACACACTCACTCGCCTCACCCACCCACTCACAGTGTGAAATGCCGACACGCCAGAGTGTGTTTTATAGAACGTCGTGATTTGTTTTGCCAGCACTCTCTGTAAACACATCTCTTTTACAGAACTAACACTGACATCATCCTTATCTGAGTCCCTTTAATACAATATGTTGTCGCTTGGTTCATTACATTCCTTTGTTTGTAACTTTTCTTAAATTCTTGAAATAAGAAACAGAACAGAACATATCAAACATTAGTGTACATTCGCGATTAATCGTACGATTGTCCATAGTTAATCTCGATTATCTGTTCAAAATGTACCTTAAAGGGAGATTTGACAAGTGTTTAATACTCTTATCAACATGGGAGTGGGTAAATATGCTGCTTTATGTAAATGTATGTATATATTTATGATTGGAAATCAATTAACAACACAAAACAATGACAAATATTGTCCAGAAACCCTCACAGGTACTGCATTTAGCATAACAAATATGCTCAAATCATAACATGGCAAACTGCAGCCCAACAGGCAACAACAGCTGTCAGTGTGTCAGTGTGCTGACTTGACTATGACTTGCCCCAAACTGCATGTGATTATCATAAAGTGGGCATGTCTGTAAAGGGGAGACTCGTGGGTACCCATGGAACCCATTTTCATTCACATATCTTGAGGTCAGAGGTCAAGGGACCCCTTTGAAAATGGCCATGAC
>CAKAOH010020599.1:0-25072 GCA_916701665.1 Sebastiscus tertius
TACATGTATATATATACACACACACACACATATATATATATATATATATACACACATACACACCTATATATATATATTTCATCAAGCAGTTTTACAAGCCCACAATGGACCAACTCCAGAAAGTGTTCCTCTATGTCATCATGAATTTGAGTCTTGTTACTCAGTGTCACAGCTTAAAGGGTCAGATTTCTCTTCTTCAAGTTATTGATTTCTTTAAATTATTAAACAGCTTAATGAATAGTACAGGATGGTTAAGAGAATTGTTTGACTTTAGTATGGCATCAAAAGCATTAAGATCACGTGTCCTACTAATGGAAAAATTATATAGCTTTGATAGATAAATGTATGAACTTGTGCATTATATATTTCAGCTATAGCATGTCAAAAATATGAATAATTTATTCCATACAAACGCTACATTGTGCACTTTGTACATTACTGACTACTCTGTATTTTAGAACTTATGATCCTTTTAAAGCATTTTAACTCCAATTATTATACACATCCTACAAAACTATGAAGTGACAGCCTATTTATTTTGTTACTTTGAATTAATATCAGAGATGTTCTGATGCCATTTTTTCTTTTCCTATACCGATTCCGATACCTGAATTTGTGTTATTGGCCGATACCGAGTACCGATCTGATACCAGCGTGATTAAAAAAACACGTTACTATTATTATTATTATTATTATTATTACTATTATTAATGGCTCAGATTAAACTCTTTGTAAACACAAACAAATACACACAAAAAAAATATGAAATATAAAACAATCCGGTTGAACAAGTTGATTTTTTTCTTAATAAATTATGGTATCGCATCAGTGCATAGACTGGCGTACTCACCAATACCCGATCCCGAATTTGGGCAGTATTGGACGCATTTCCGATACTGATATCGGTATCGGAGCAACTCTAATTAATATGAATGAATGTTTTTGTTTTATTACCACACAAACTGTATTTCCTCTGATCTCACTAGATCTCAGAAAAAACACAAGATTTCTTTCCATGAAGAAGATATGATGGATTTCCTGTAAGATCAGGCTGCTATTTGCTTATATAGCCTTAAAATGGTAATGCTTCTTTGCACAAATGTTACTTAATTGCACGTAGAAATTAAAGCTTCTGTAGGCAACACTTTTTTGGCATCATTGGGCAAAAATTCCATAATAACCTTTCAGCATATTGTAATTCAAGTGCTCTGAGAGATAACTAGACTTCTGCACCTCCTCATGGCTCTGTTTTCAGGCTTTAAAAATCTAGCCCCTGACGGAAGACTTTGACCAATCACAGGTCATTTCAGAGAGAGCGTTCCTATTGGCTGTGCTCCGGCCATGTGGGCGGTGCTTGGTATTCCCTCAAGAGATCTCAACATGGTTGCCGGTTCACAAACTTTCTCATTTTATAGCTAAACAGTACACTACAAGATGTTTTTGAAAACATTTGAGGTGAGAAATAGGCATCATAGTAACAGATTCGTATTTGATCAGCGCTGCCTAGTTTGACAGTTTGGTCAGAGTTTGCGGGTGATTGACAGCCAGCTCATGGACGGCAGCTGGACAGCAGACTCCAGTTTGGCTCTGATTGGTTGTTTTCCTCTGGTCTGTGCAGATGCCATTAGGAGCACCAGAGGACACAGAGGCACATGATTTTTTTCAGGTTCCCTGTTTCATGTACTACTGTCACGATATAGCAAGCGTTTTATAAAAATTACTTTTTTTAATAATTTGCTCCAATCTCGCCTACTTCAGCTTTAAAGAGGTTGTCAATTCAGTTTGCGAAATGAAGAAAATTAGTTCATGCAGATATTCTGAGAAACAGCTTATCCATTTCTCAACGTATATGTCTGATCAGAACCGTCTCAGTGAAATAATAAAGAAATGTTGAAACCTGTTCAGGAGTTTCAGGACGATACTCTGAGTCAAGAGACATCAGGCAATACCAGCAGGGTTCAGACGGGCGATCTGTGAGGACACAAACACAAATGTACTAGACCACGGGTTTCCTTTAAATAGCCTCACATGTGCTGGTTACAGACACAATATATCAGTTGTGTGTGTGTGTGTGTGTGTGTGTGTGTGTGTGTGTGTGTGTGTGTGAGACTTACTCTGTGTGTTGGAGGGATGAGATGATACTGAAGGGGGGGTCAGCTCTTCCTCTGTTGGCAGGGAGGACAATGGGAGGCAGTCAGTGTCATCCTGTGTGTTTGTGGCTATCAGAGTCTCCTGGGGTGAGGCCTCTGCGTCACTGACATGACATAGATCTTCCCCGACCTTCAGCAATCACACCAACCAGGGAACAACAATCTTGAGCAAAAATTTTTGTTAATTTACTATTTTCTTTGAGCTAAATTGACTCTGCTGGTGATAATGTAAATTTACAGTAATATCATGAGTGCTGGTGTGAATTTGTCCTGCCAAATCTGACCTGACTGGCCTCTACGTCTCCATCACAGGCTCCACTCTCAGCCTGGTTGTCCTCCTCTGGTTCCGGGAGGTTTTTGGGCTTGTCGCTCTCCTCCTCGCTGCAGCCCTGAGTCGGTGTGTCAGCCTGGGTAGAAATCGTCCCACTGAGGTTTGAGAGAAAAGCAGCAGAATTGAAAAACATGCCCTCCTAACCGCCTGACTAGAAGGTTATCAGCCAATCAATCTTCAGCTGATTACACCGGCGCAGCCTCTACTGTTACACTCAAGGCGAGCACCTTATTAGGCATAAACATTCACACTCCTCCTTGCCTTACCTTTGGGTGCTCTCTCCCTGTTCCTCCCTCTCTCCCTCCATCCCTGCTCATGCGTCTCCCTCCCAGGGTGCCTGATGTGTTATTTCCTCTTAATCCCACCGTTCTTTGACTTTTCTGTCTCTTCCTCTGCCCCTGTCTGTCTTCCCGTCTGTCTGCCTCTCTGCCGTCTCCCCTCCCTTTCTGTGTGTGAAACGGAAACTCCAGGCTTTCAATATTTGATGTGTCTGAATAGCTCACAAGCAGGTTTCTGTAAAGAGTAATAATGTGAGGACTCTGATGTCTCTGCGGTGGAGTCTGCTTTGACATAAACAAGCCTGCTAACACCATCACTAAATAAATTCAAAACCTAGAAAATGCCCATACAGCACAGCATAGGGAAGAGTGGGTGAATTGAGCTAGTTTTCACTAGAGGTGTCTTTAAAGGGAGGGAATGACAGTAAAGTCTCCAACTAAAACATATACAGTACATATATTTTAGGATGTGTTGAATCCTTGGGAATGATCACTTTGGATCTAAAAAACAATTTTCAAAATATGTCTTTCCAAAAAAAAAGTGGTCTCTTGGCTCATCTTGCCCCTAATGAGGGGTAAGTTGAGCCTAGGGAGAGGATAAGTTGAGCCATATTGGTACACCTAGTCTATCAATAATACCTTTCTATAACTGAAGTTAGGTTATCAAAGAACTCCCCCACATTGTGCCTAAAGGCAGTGGCTCTTCAGAGAGAGGTTGCTTCAGGAGTGCACCATGACAGAGGTGATGCACCATAAAATATAAATCAATCATGTCCTAGAAAAGGTTAAAAGTTGATTAGCCTATGTGATCATCTTTTTATTTATCCTTTATTGAACCATTGCTGTTTACATTAAGATTTACATAACAAGTTGAAGCTCTAATCTAATAATATATAATTATAAATGGCTCAACTTCCCTGAGGCCTTTTGGCTAAAATTACCCCACACCCACCATTTTAACAAACTATCATCCAGCAGTTTAGCGCTAACGTCATGCCAGTAGTAAAGCCTCATATTGTAAGCACTAACACACCTGTGAGATTTATTTCAAACTTGTAATTGTTCATACACAAGAATCATGACTCCTTGAAAATAAAAATCAATTTGAACAGCAAAAAGATGTTTTTTTTAACCTAAATGTGCTTAACACTTGTCATATGGTGTTCTCTCCATCACAGGATCACTAATATGGATGACTCTTTAAAAATAATTGGTCACATGACCAATTTTGTCTATGGTTGCCTAGAAACAAGGGGTGGCTCAACATCTCCACTGGCTCAAATCACCCCACTATCCCCTACAGATGTTTCTTTTGACACTCCTTAACTTTTTTTCTGTTTTGTATGTTTGTTGTATATTTTCTAATCATTTTAGAGCTGAACAGTTAGTCAATTGATTGTTTAGTCCACTGACAGAACAATGGTGTTCAACTATTTTGATAATTGATTTGTTTATGTAATTTCTTAAGCTAAATCTCTAAATGTTCCCCAGTTCCAGCTTTTCCACAGTGTCTTGTCTTATGTTATAGTTAACAGACATCTTGGGACTGTTAAATGAAACAAGCAATGTGAAGACATCAACTTGGGCTTTAGTAAATTGATGATGAGGGACATTTTCACTAATTTGTGACATTTTATTGACTAAACAATAAATTGACTGAGAAAATAGTCATCAGATTACGATTACAGAGCTACAGTAGACTCATATGTCATCGGTCTGTTCATCGGTCAATTGTTCATCATCAGAAATGTATAAAGTACCCGCGAAAGACAAATGGCAATATAAAGAGAAACTGACAGAGGCAAAGAGGCGATATATTAAAAAATTGAAGTTAGTTTATGATATCGATCCTTACGAATTAGGCCATTGACAGCTTGGCAGGTGTGGCTCAGAGATTGAGCATGTCATCCACCAATCTGAAGGTCAGAAGTTCAATCCCCGGCTCCTCCAATCACAGGCCGAAGTCTCCTTGAGCAAGATACTTCACCCCCGCTTGCTCCCGAAGGCTGTTCCATCGGTGTGTAAATTAGTATTTAGATTAGATCCTGATGGGAAGGTTGGCACCTTGTATGACTGTGTGTGAATGGGTGAATGCTGACATGTAGTGTGAAGCGCTTTGAGTGGTCGGAAAACTAGAAAAGCGCAAGTCCATTTACCATTTGGCACATTACAGTGACGTGTTACTGATGTGTTTTGGCGTTAGTGAGCACCTGTCAGCAGTTCAAAATATGTTGATCTTTGGAGGCCCATGTCCACTTTACAAACAAGTGAGTACAGGACCTTCAGAGCTATAAGCCAAATGCCAACTACAAAGAAACTAGCTAATGTTATGGTATGTGAATACTAAGAAAACATCAGCTAATACTGCATCTACCAGTATCTTGCAAAATGAAAGCCATAACATTAGCCTTCCTTTGTGTCCGACTGTATGCTATATGTAACCCGGGCACTTGATAGAAACCCAGGCTATTAGAACCCGACAACGCCACTCTGGGAATTTCACCCAGAAAATAACCCAACCAAATTACACAAGTTCTTTGATAAAGAGATGAGGCTGAGATGTGAGTTTCAAGTTTCAAAATCAAATAACTTTTATTTAAATAAAAAAAAAAAAAAAAAAAAAAAAAAAAAAATGGTGATTAGTTTCTGCAATTATAAAAGCTGCAAGAGAGGCCAGGTTAGAAAAATAAAGTCCTTTATTACAAAAATAGAGTTAAAATGTTTTTTAAAATGTCACTACACCACTAACCTTACCAGAAGAGGATGAAGGGTGCTAGGGAAACCCACAGGAGGAATGGAGTGAGGGGAGAGGAAATACAGAATACTTCACCACCACCACCAGTAGTTGGAGAAACAGTTACTTACACTCACACTGCAAGGAAAAGAGTACACAGGGTTAGGAGGACACAGCAAGCCACATGCAATAAGAACCGCAACAGAACAAGAATCCCTCCACTCAGTGACCAACCACCTGCAAAGATATAGCAATCCAACAGTGCTGTCAACTGGCAGAGAACTAGGAATGTTCACTTTCTGATGCCCCCTCCCCTATTACAGCAAGAAACCTATGTTGGTGTTGAGCCAGCACTTTAAACAAAAAGAAAGAAACATATTACCAAAAGCAAAACACACTAACCACAAACCAGTAAGGGGCATACCTTAGTCTGATGTTCATCTCCCTCAACAGCAGTAACAGGGCAGAACAGAGTGAGCCAAGCCTCTGCTTGGCTAGCAACTGCTCCTTTTATGGGGCTGCTAGACTAGGGGAGTAATCAAGGTGTCAACTGTTCTCAATCTCAGTGATTAAGGGGTGTGGCGACGGGGGAAAGCTCACCCATTACATATATATACTACAATTCAGCTTTCTAATCAAATTCACTGTGCAGCGTTTTGTGTCATCTTTTGACACTTGCAGTAAACAGCCAGCGGATGGCATTCTTACCCTTTGTCCTCCAAAAATGTCCGACTTGCTGTCGGCAACGTCACATTCCCATTCCCTATGGCTAGGCCTACTTACTTTGTAGATTAAGATTAAACGCACAAAATTAAATGTATTGTTGTGGATTAAAGTGCCCAACAGTGTATAAAGTAGTTAAAATTACCCCACCTTCACCACTCATCTCATCTTCACTCATCTTCAACCGCTTATCCGGGGTTGGGTAGCGGGGGCAACAGCTCCAGCTTCACCAGCTACATTAAAATGCTTCTTACCATTTGAAATGAGCCATTCTGATGCCAAATTTGTAGCCTACTTTTACTTTTGATAGGTCTACATTAAATAGTCTTTAAGTAATTACTTTAAGTCTGTACTTCTACTTAAGTATGATTAAGGCATTTACTTGTAATGGAGTAGGCATATTTTACATTGTTTTACTGGTAGGTCTACATCACCTAGCTATCTAGCTAGCTGGGATAGTTAGCTCAATAGGATAGCTAGCATTTACACCTTAAAAACAAACAACAAAATTACAAAATAACTACAAAATAAAAATGTCTCAAACTATTTTTTATCATTATGTATCATTCTTTTTTCTCTCTAAATTGTATTTAGAAAGTTCAATACAGTTAGTTACATAAACATGTTCAGCTTTTTCATTACAAAAAAATTCAGTAATCATAAATTATTTCACAGTATAAAATGTAAGAAAAGGAAAAGATGAATAAAAACAAAAAAAAGAGTAACAATTGGGGTCTGTTATAAATTTGAAATGTCTAAATAATCTAATCTTCGAAATTATAGTTCTAGGTTTTCAATCGTAGTCAAATTGTTTTAAAATCAGTATATTTAAAAGTATAAAAGGAGGGTATTCTTTTAAAGGGACTGTTTGTAACTTTGTAAGCGTATAAATGTATCGGGTCGGCACACATGCGCGCTCGCATATGCGCGTTCGCGTGTGGCCACTGCCTCTCCTCCTCTGCCTGCTCGCCTTCACTCAGACAGCGTGCGCGTTCTCGATCAGCTCGCTCCACCTTTAGACGTGAACGCGCGCTCACTACACACTGCAGAAGAGTTAGTTTAGCATATCTAGTGAATGCACAGGGGACGTTTGTGCAGAAATAACTGCTGCAGCTCCTCCAGACCAACAGAGGTTTTCCGTGTCTTGTGAAGTGACGGAGCTGTGCAGTTACGTTGTCTTCTCGTTACCGACCGGGTGCCGGTGTCTCCTCTGCTCTCTCCGGCTGCGGGCGGAGAGAGCAGGGAGACACGCTGCAGAGCCCGGCTGCATCAGCCTGCACTTAGGCAGGAAAAGCCAACACTAGGATCAGATCTTCATGGAGAGACCTTCGTCTGGTCAGCTAACATTACTGCCAAGCAGCTGAAATATAGAGTGATATTGTGGTTTTAGCTGACGTGTGTTGCCTCACTGTGTTGAGCGATGCTGAGCGATGAGCGATCAGGTATATTTAGAGCGAGCAAGCGTGAGCCCGACGCTGACTTTCGTTGATTTCACAGCCACAGGTGTCGCTGTTAAGAAGCATTTCTGAAAGTTACAAATAGTCCCTTTAAAGCATATCATTTTATGGATATAATATTTTGCTAAGATATTAATCACATTAATTATGTAAATTTCATCTGCTGAAAAAGTGGGTGTATGTGTCATTCTGTACATTGTGTTCATGCAGGACTGCCATCTTGTGCACACAACAGCAGCATGACTGCATTGTAAGAGACTCATTCCTCCAGTAGATGGTGGAAGAGCACTTGCTTTGAGGCTCATAAACTGTCGGTGGACAAACAAGACAAAAGCCACATTACCAACCCAGGGAATTTCTCTCTTTCTCTCTTTTGTCCAGTTTGTCAACCAGTTATTTCCTTTTGTCTCCTCATAATTGTCCAGGAGCATCTCTTGCATGAGCTGCTCTCTATTTCGCTCTCCATCCCTGCTAGTTAACTTCTCCATTGACATGAGTTTCCACCATTCAAACTTCACATAATCCTGTAAAATATGATAGGCAGCAGCACACATGAATGAATGCCATTTTCAGCCACGATTATCAACTAAATGATGTGACTTGGGTTTTAATTTCAGGGTCGTTTTGAAGAGTTGTGGAATGTGTGTGTATGTGTGTGTGTGTGTCTAAATGGTGTGTGTGTACGTGCTTCACTGATGTGTGTGTCTTGCACTCCTGTAAGTGCACGGCAGGTAAGGAGTAATTTGAGTGTTTTTCCTGTATATGTGTGTCTTTTGTGGGAGGAGGGAGACAGGAACATAAGTGGCGATGACTCACCAGTCTTTTGTGACAGTGGTGCAGAGAGAGTGCTTTTCACCCATTTCTCTCCTTTGGGGCTTGCATACAAAACAAGAAATGGAGAGAGGATACAGAAGAAAAGGAGAGGAAGATTGGGTGTTAGGGAGCATTAAGGAGGATTGGGGGGCATGGATAATTGAAGGAAAAAAAGGAGAAGATGGGAATGAGGGTAGAGAGTGGCATAAAGGATGGGGAAGAGGAGATGAAAGGAGAAAGCAAAAAGACAAGGGTTGCAGAGGTCATAAACAAAGGATGCGGTTTCAAGGGAGAGGCCTTCGCAACTCTGCCTCTGTTGTCATAATGGCTGGTGAATGCAGGTTGATGAGGCATATTATGTGGCAAAGATTATGTTCAACAATGGTAGTGTAACAGTAAACAACAACAAATTTAACAAACATGGGGAGGAAACAAGGTTCAGATTTCATTTAAAAACTGTTTGAGGTCAGGGGCCACATCGTATGTTTGAGCAGCTTTCATATCTAAAGAAGATATTATTTATATTTCAGCAACTTACTTGCTAAACAAGGCATACCATTTGCTGTGCATGCTTTAAAGTGATGTTCTCTGAGGTGTTTCTTGTTTGATAGCATTTTAAGTCATTTTGTGACATAACTAACCCTATATTTTCTCCCAGATGTATCAATTTGTAGGTGTTTTTGTTGAATACTTTCAAATTTTAGGCCTTGGCTTGCTTTTATATAGTCAGGTCCTTAAAAGCTGACCAAAATTTCAAAATAAGAAACCACAAGTTGCAAGCTATTCAGCTATACAGTACACATCAAACAATTAAATCAAACTGTAAACAGTGACTGAACCTGAATTTAGAGCGCAAGAATACAATTTCATACTTTTGTTAAGCAAATCAAGAGACATAAACTGATAGAATCTTTCACTGTACAGATTTTCAGTAATGATTTGTCAAATTTACATTGGACATACTGTAAGGTCACAAGGTCAGAAAATCTAGCCTGCCGTGCCTTGATGGTCTTTAACTACTTAACTACAAAGATGGGTCAAGTTACAGGTTAAATACCAATTAGCAGCATTTCTCAGATACAAAAGAGGTGTGGAAATCAGCACTTTCACATGAGTTTTTCAAAACAACATGAGGCAACAGATAGAGCTCTGATCAAATCATCTTGTGTTCAAACAGGTTCCTTCGGTCAAAAACGTTGCAGAATCAGGTCAAATCACATCAACGGCAAACACTGGCAAATTGATAAGAAAAAGTCAGGCTATTAAATAGACATTATCAGTTGTTATAAGCCCCATATATGTGGGTCAATAGGGGCCTACAACACCCACTAGTAGGTTTTATCATATATTCACATGGTAGATCACTGAAAGAAGGTATAAAAGAACAAGACAGCAACCGCTAGTGACCGTAGTATTTATGACAAGAGCAGAAGCAAAAGGTGCTGTAGTATAGACAGCATGAAACTCCATAAGGGGTGGAGGTTGGTGACAATAAATGGGACACAAAACACAAGGCTTTCACCCAGTAGACCGGAGTGTGCATCCTGTGTGAAATCAACAAAATGTAGTTGTCTTTGTGTTCGTAGTTATTTTAGCCCAAAACACAATATTTTTTCCTAAACTTAAAGGGACTGTTTGTAACTTTGTAAGCGTATAAATGTAGCGGGTCGGCACACATGCGCGCTCGCATATGCGCGTTCGCGTGTGGCCGCTGCCTCTCCTCCTCTGCCTGCTCGCCTTCACTCAGACAGCGCGCGCGTTCTCGATCAGCTTGCTCCACCTTTAGACGTGAACGCGCGCTCACTACACACTGCAGAATAGTTAGTTTAGCATATCTAGTGAATGCACAGGGGACGTTTGTGCAGAAATAACTGCTGCAGCTCCTCCAGACCAACAGAGGTTTTCCGTGTCTTGTGAAGTGACGGAGCTGTGCAGTTACGTTGTCTTCTCGTTACCGACCGGGTGCCGGTGTCTCCTCTGCTCTCTCCGGCTGCGGGCGGAGAGAGCAGGGAGACACGCTGCAGAGCCCGGCTGCATCAGCCTGCACTTAGGCAGGAAAAGCCAACACTAGGATCAGATCTAAATCATGTTCATGGAGAGACCTCCGTCTGGTCAGCTAACATTACTTCCAAGCAGCTGAAATATAGAGTGATATTGTGGTTTTAGCTGACGTGTGTTGCCTCACTGTGTTGAGCGATGCTCGTTCAGGTATATTTTGAGCGAGTAAGTGCGAGTCCGACGCTGACTTTCATTGATTTCACGGCCACAGGTGTCGCTGTTAAGAAGCATTTCTGAAAGTTACAAATAGTCCCTTTAACTGTTTTTTTGCCTAAACATTAGAAGTTGTAGTTTTACTACCTAAACCTAAAGAAGTTGTAGTTTTGCTACCTAAACCTATCTGTTTTTTTTTTTGCCTAAACCTAAAGAAGCCTTTTTGTTTGTGTTCAAAACATGACGTTTCATAGAATTTCACATGTTAGAACGTGTTGTTTTTAAGTTTCACCTCCACTTTTACAATCAAGTGGGCATATGTCCCTATTGACCCACATCTATGGTGCTTATAGCGACGGATAACACCTATTTTATGGCCTGATAACAGTTGAATCGTGTGCACCCAGAGGAACAGTGATGTTAAATCCAATCAAGAAGAGTATGATGGCATGTACAGAGTCGTTTTTTGTTTTTTTTTAAATATAATCTCAGTTTGCCCTGAATAATCTCAAAATATCTTTCTTTTGAGAAGGTTGTGGACAAAATAGCAGGATAATTATGCCACACAACCCAACACAGAGCCGACACACATACAGAAAGAATAAGGAAAAAGGAAAAAACATGAAAACAAGGCATAAAAATACCATGATACCACCATTTACTGAACAAAAAAAACAAACAAGATACTGCTAGTTGCCATGCAACCTAATATGACCTATTTTGTGTCAGTAATGGTGATTTGGTCCTATTTCAGGCCATGTATAAACACCTCCATTGCACCAACTCTTGCAGAATAAGACTTTTGCCAATGTTGGTCATTTTGCAGTGTGTAAATTATTTATGTAAATTAATGTAATTTATGTAAATTACTATTGCCTAAACTGTAACTCTATATTTTATATGCATAGATATACATAGTAAATTCTGTTTAGCTGATATCCCACTGGCATTTAAAGTTAAAGGTTGGGCCAAAGTCCCACTGCTGTAAAAATTTGTGATCATTTTCTAATCAGATTTGGAAGGTCTTATAGCTGTATTAATTCAATATTCACACTACTAATGGCTGACATTTTTTCCTTGTGTTTTTGCGTCTATAAATGCATGGGCTTCTTGGGTCCATTACTGATGAATTGCTTTGCTGTCAGGCTCTTTTGTGCCGGGAGCTGGATGTATACCAAATCTTGTGCCTGTGAGAGTTGGAGCCTTTTGAAAAATTCAAATTGCATTTTAATTATAGCGCACCCACCAGGCAAAATATAAATGATTACTATAAGGACGTAATGTGATCTAAGGCTTGACACATAATTATCCTATTGTGCTGGAAATTTTTAAAATCTCAATTGTGTAGTATGTCGCAGAAATATGAATGTGGGTATGTAAATAGTAGCATCTCAACAATGCTCTTTTTGTCCACGGCTTGGCAGCAAGGTGTGACAGAGGACTTTATGAAAGGCTTCTTTTCATAAGCAACAGTGTGCAAGCATCCTCTGCGTAGACTTCATGTATTATCAGAGCGGACCTGCTTAGCCACATCTTCAGGGAGAAAAACAGAACTGAATTCACTCAGACATTATATATTGTATTGCACAGACTTTATACAGGTGTCAACATTTAGGAGGATCTATTGGCAGAAATGGAATATAATATTAATACGTATATTTTTTTTACTGTATAATCACCCGAAAATAAGAATATTTCATTACCTTAGAATGAGTCGTTTATATCTACATAGGGAGCTGAGGCCTGTACTACGAAGCAAGTTCAACATACCCAGGATATCTTCTCATTATTTGGCTTACCTAACCTTAACAACCGCGATCACGCTAAGCGGTCCTACGACGCTGGTTATCAACTCGGTAAGTCAACACAGGGTTTCTCAATCTGGCTATGAGCGCGTCAGCATAAAAGGGGCAGTATATAAAGCAGTATATGATCAATCACAAACATGGAGAAGTCTACTGTCAGCAGATCATTTAGCAATTTACCACAATGACAGTGAATATTCACGTATTGTATGTGCCTCAAATCTCAGCGTGAAAGCCTCGGTTAACCTGCTACACAACAGCTTTATCCAAATGGGAGCGCAGTCTCGGCGCAAACAAGCAGGTGAATGCCCTAAGACCTGTGAACAGACTTTGATGTGTAAAATCCAGCCTTTTTGCATAAAAAGGCGTATAAATACCACAATAATGAGCCTGGTGTTTGTACAATGTAAACACATCTGTATATAAATGCTACAGTAAAAGTCAGTGAAGTAGTATAAAATTCAAGAAAGACCACTTATGGTGGGGAGGTGGATGGGCTTAACCGGACTTTTAACCAGGAGACCCGTGTTCGAGACCGTTGTTTTGTTTTATAAGTTATGTTAGTGACGTTTGTCACATGTTTTTTGTTGATGTTTGTCATGTGTTTTCCGTAGTTATTTCCGTATGTGCTTTACTAGTTGACTTATTTTATTTTAAGCCCAACCCTGACGTTTTCCCTAACTAAGGGATTTTCTTGCTTGAACCTAAGTTAGTTATTTTCTTGCCTGGACCTAAATATGCATGGCGTGTAAATGACACGCAAAAAAGCTAAAATGCATCCTCATGACAAGCAGAATGTCTGTGTAATGTTGTGATATTATAGGCCTTCCTGTGAGACCGGGTTGGTAAAATTTGTGGAGTTCCCCTTTAAGAGAAATAAAAGGGAGAATCTAGATGTTGAGGAATTAATTATTATTCATTATCTAATTATTATCCTAAGCTAAGATAATTGCCTGTTGACACTAGCTACGGACATGAGAGTGGTATTGATCTTGTCACTGAACTCTCTGCAAATGTCCAAAATGTCAAACTAATCCTTTTCATTTTCCTAACAACAATACAACCATTGTCCTATTATTACATTGTTGAACATACACCGATCAGCCATAACATTAAGACCACTGACAGGTGAAGTGAATAACATTGATTATCTTGTTACAATGACACCTGGTAGTAGGTGGGATATATTAGACAGCAACTGAACATTTTTAACTTTGAACTTTGTGTTGGAAGCAGAATAAGGGGGCAAATGTAAGGATATGAGCGACTTTGACAAGGGCCAAATTGTGATGGCTAGACGACTGGGTCAGAGCATCTCCAAAACTGCAGCTCTTCTTTGTGGGATGTTCCCGGTCTGCAGTGGTCAGGACCTACAAAAAGTGGTCCAAGGAGGGTGACCAGTGACAGTGTCAGACCCAAGGCTCATTGATGCACGTGGGGAGCGAAGGCTGCGTAGCCGCAGACCGGTGAGGGTGCCCATGCTGTCCTAATGTTATGGTTGATGGGTGTATATATAAATGTTACAGGTCACTTACTCAGCTGCCAGCAGCTCTCGTAGTTCTTTTGACTCTGGTTGCATCATTTTCTTTGTCCCAGTAGCAGGTCAATGGCCAGCATTGCTGTTTATAAAGCTCAAACAGCCTTAATAATGAAATCACTGTGGCCACAACAAATAAACATTTTCATTCTTGTAGTCAGTCAGTGAATATCCTGCTTGGATATTTACAGAAGGTTAATGCTGTAATCAAAAATCTGCATTCATAACATGGTGTCCAAGAATCACTCAACAAGCCAAGATACAGCCATGAAAGGTACGGTTGCAATCAACTGGTGAGCAAGCTGGCGAGATAACATGCGATTAGACCATATTGACAGCCTGCTAATCACTGTCAGTGTTTGTACCGCTGACAGAATACAACAGGTTTGTTTTGATGCCAAATAAGCGGCAGCCAGAAGCACTTCAACGAATTATAGCAGAAGGGCATATTGCCCGTGTGAAGTGAGAGTGAGGAGGAGGTGTGGAAACAAGATATGGCAAAAACCTATCTACCAAACACCTTTCCACCAGCTGATTGGATGGCTGGAGGCAGGAGCGAACACGACTCAATCTTTATCTTGAATGCCAGCAGCTAAATTACTATACAGCTCAAAGAGAATATATATGCGTGTGTGTGTGTGTGTGTGTGTGTGTGTGTGTGTATGTGTGAGTGCGTGGTCCTGCGCAGTAAAGTGTACAGATGGATGACTCATCCACCAATCATCACCAATCACTGCAGTTACCATTTCCCTCCCTCCCTTCTGAATTTTTCCCTTCTTCTCCCCTCTTTCATCTCCATTCTTGCTGTTTTTCTCATGTTCATTTTTGATTGTCTGGGATTACAATAATCTATAGTTTTTTCTTCATTTGTCTCCATATTGATGCATCTGTGACATATATGAGTCGCACCGTCGCTCAGCTTCAACTGGTTGTCTTCCTCTTTGTGTGATTGGTTCCTCAAGTGTTATTGCTATATTTGCTGCTATACAAGCACAACATAGCACTCGCCAAAAAGCCATTAAAAAACTGAACTTTAATAAAATAATTGCTTTTATTTTTTATCATATAGCAAAACTAGTAATCATCATGCTGTTATTTACACATTGCACAGGCATATTTATTTCACACTGTACATCTTACAATGCTAAAGGTGACATCAACAACAACACTCTCCTTTTACAAGACAGATGGCTTCACTGTGGACACAGTGGCCCTCATCCTTTTTGAGATTTCTTTTTTTTATGTTCACAGTTTATTCAGAGAAAACAACCATCTGGAATTCCCTTTACTGTTTTATTTTTTCTCTTTTTTTGTTCTTTTTTTTTGTTCATTTTTTAAGATGCAAGTAGAAAGACGTGCATTTAACGGTTTAAGCACAATCCCTGACACCCCGGCCTGAAACTTTTCAATGAATTTCTTCTGAAAATTAATAAAATGTTTGTAGCCTCTTGGTGGAAATCTGTTTAAAAAAAGGCTGCAGAACAGATAAGTGACATTTCAAGTATTTTTTGGGAAAAGAAAGGAAAAATAGAGATAATGGATTATGCAAAAGAACGTAAAAAAAAAAAAAAAAAAAAATGTGAGTGAGGATGTGAATTAGAGATGAACAATGAGAGAAAAGGATTCCTATAAGGTTAAGGAGTACTGTATGGTGGCGGTGACAGTGATTATGGTGGATCTGCCATAAATATGTTGACACAATAACCTCTGGATCCCAAAATGATTGAAAACCCTTCGTCCACCGTCCGGAAGTGTTTAGTGTTTAAGTTTGTGCTTTCGGAGTCCACAGGGTTTCTATATTGGGACCGGTTGTGATGATAATATTATGCAATATGATATTTCCCTTATAGAACCATGCTGCTTGTAAGGCAAAAATCTGAATCTTGAGTTTGAAAAAACTGAAATGTGTGTATTTGGCACCTTTGCAAATTGCAGCTGTTTAAATCCAATCGGGAATAAGAAAGGCAACTACACACATCAAATACAACAAAAATATACTGTCATTGAACATTTGACAATAGCAGTTTTTTTATATATATATATTTGTGTAGCTAAGAAGTCATTGAACTACTTTAGTTTTGTTATATGACATACAGAATATAAAACAAAAGATACAAAGTGATGTTGTAAACATGGTTCTCTTACAATGGGCACGTCTGCTTGTGAATGTGTCAAAATGTGATTATATGTAGGCGTGTTGATGTGTCTGTGTGTGTGTGTGTGTGTCTGTGTATGTGTGTGTGTATGTGTCTGTGTTTGTCTTCTAGAAAACTCTGAATAATGCAAGAGCATCAGAGATTGACCTGAATGGAGGCAGACATACACCATGGTATGTTCTGTTTCAAAATGTAAACTGAGCAAGAGGCTGAACATGGTTACAGGGAGCTTAAACTGGGACCCATTCATCCTCTCCCTGACCCAACAAAAAAAATACAGTGATTAAAAAAACATAAATTTTACTTCTTGACCCTTAAATTTCCATCAGGCTCAAAACACATATCTCCTCTGAGTCTTTATTTTTTCACCTCTCTTTTAGCTTTTCTCCAGCTACTGTATATCTATCCCACCTCTGTCAGTTCCTCTGATCTGACAAAATGTCCAAAAAGTCTCTCAATACATTCTGCGTTTCATGTAGATCCTCTCAATAAAGTTCTCCAGTTCCTCCTCACTGTCCAGCTGAGGCACCAGCCCATCTTCCTCATAGTCATCTCCCGGTGTGACTTGTTGATAGTAGTACGGGGGTCGCCTGCCTCTCCTGGGCGTGGTTATTGGTTTGGGCGGAGGTAGGGGTTGGTAGGTCCGTGGGTGAGGGAGGATATAGTTAGAGATATAAGGGGTGAGAGGCAGGCGTGGCGCTGGCTGCTGCCTCCAGCCTTGTCCACGGTTCTTACCCCCAGCCCTGTGCCTGCGCCTTGGGGCCTGGAGGTCAAGTTCCTGGGGGCCGAACGGCTGATCCCTGGAGGGGGAGGGCTTGCCATAGTATTGTGGTTTGGGATATGGGAAATAGACAGGATAGTATGCTCGATATGGCTTCTGGTAGTATGGATAGGAGGGGAAGGCTAAAAACTGTTTCTGGGGTTTATACCAGTAGTCAAGCTGCTTCTGAGGTTTATACCAATAGTCCTGCTTGTATGACTTGACTTTGTCCTTGTGCCATTTCTTGTTGGACTTGTTGTACCTGTAAGGGGCTTTCTTGGGGTTTTTTGAGGCTGTGTAATGATAGATAGGCGGAGCAGCCAGAGGAGGAGGTACTAGAGGCCTGAAGCGCGGGGCGACGGGGTTGGTGTTGGTTGGCAGCTGTTGCAACTCTTTCCTTTTCTTCTTCTTCTCCTCCACGTCACTAATAATCTCAATCACATCGTCAGCAGGCAGGTGCAGCTTGCTGCTGATCTCGATCAGCCTGTCGATCATTTGCTGGTCCAGGTCGTCTTCATCGGGGATGACCTCCTCAGAGCGCTTGTCCTCTGCGGTATTGCTGGCAGGCCCCATGCTGCTTTTCTGCCGCGGCTTCATGTAGGATTGCTGCTTCCTCCCCATGTACTGCAGCAGCATGTCGGAGGCAATGTCTGCCAGTCTCTGCTCCTCCTCTCTGGCTTGCTCCGCCTCCTCCTGCTGTCGGAGCACCTCCTGCTTCTCTGCGCGCGCTCTCGCCTCCTCTTCCATGTGGGAGAGGCTCTCCTCTTCTTCTTCGACCTCCTCCTCCAGCTCCTCTCCACCGTCCTCAAAGTCGTCCATGAAGTTGCCCCCCTTGACGGGTCGGTTACGAGACTGGTTCTCCTCCCAGTGCAGCTTCTTTCCGGCTCGTGCTAGCTGAGTGTTGTACGCCTTGTAGCCCTTCAGAGGAGGCAGGATCTCATTATCTTGGAGACCCAAGTCAATGTTTTGGAAGTAGCCTCGTATTTTGCGCTGCAGAGAGGGATCATCTCTCTGTGAGGCGGAACTTGATCTGGCTTTGTTTAAGAAACTTTCTAAATAATTTCCATCCTCCTGCCCCTCATCTTCTTCTTTCCCTTCCTCCTCATTTACACTATCAGCTCCCACATCCTCCACGGACCACCCTCGATCCTCCTCTGACCTTGTGTTTTTACCTTCCTCATCCCTTTCTTTTAAGTTATCACCCTGAGCAGCTGTCAAATGGCCTACAATTAGCTGTTCAATAGCTTTATCAGCCTCTCGCCCCTCCTCCTCCTCCTCCACCCCCCTGTCTCCCTCCGTCTCCCCTGTTCTCCTTATCTCACCACCCTCCAAGCCTTCAGTGGAGGGCAGCTCCTGACTCTGATCCTCTTCCCAGTCTCTGCTCGCCTGGATTTCACTCTCCCCCGGGTGGTCCAGCGCCTCCAAAAGAACAGCGAGCACCTGCGCCGGGTCCGTCACTTTATCTGATTGGCTATCTCGACCCAGGCCCCGGCCCCGGTCTAGCGACGCGTTGTCAGGGCTGGAGAGACTCTGGGGTGGGGGCAAGAGAAAGGGGGCGAGGTTGTCCTCTTTAAGGTCTGTCCGGGTGCGCCCCTCCACCCCTCCCTCCCTTCCCTCTCCCCACGCAGGGGCGGTGCCAGCCAGCTGTGGAGTGACAATGAGCAGGACCAATAGGATGAGGTGGGCTGTGGAAGGGGCGTGATGACAGGTCATGACCATGCAGAACTGGCAGGAGGGAGGTTAAGCACCTGAAGAAGATAAAGGAGGAAGGCAGAGGGAGAAGGACAAAAGACACATGAGAAGTGATTCATCTGTTGTAGTTTTTTCTCAGGAATCAAGAGGAATTTCAGTGACAATATGAGCACATCTGCATCATTTAAATAATATACAGCTGTTTTGTGAAAAGGCCAGTCTAAAATATATAGAGGATTACTGGTAAGAAATACTTTTATGGTATTAGAGCACATATAGCCTGCCAGAAATTTAAAACAGCATATAGATTACAAGTCTCCAATTTAAAAATCTTTCCACCATGTAGCCACCATACAAAAGCAGTTAACACTGTGAGCAGTTTTGATTGAGCAAGCGTTTGAGAACAAAGCACACAGTCTAATGCCAATGTCAAACCTAACAAAGAAAGTTTCATGCTTTTATTCTGGGTGTTTTTGATGAAAAATCTGATTTTAGTTTATAATATTTCTTATTTTGCAATTGTAACATCAGTGGAAACACAGAGACAAAGGTCTGATCTGACCAGACCAGTCGTAATTCTTTTGATATCTAATTGCCCATGTATTTCAAGAGGAAGGTAAAAATTTGCATAAAGAAATTGCGCTTCGAACCTACACATGAGCCATTTTCTGTCTGTAGTCGTGCGTTAAACCAGTCATTATCTCTCCACCGCGCGGATGAATTGATGCATGCCCTCGTATTTTTTCCCCTGAGATTTAACCGGGTAAATTGTTACAACATTAAAGTAATAAATGCACGTATTGAATTTTCAGTCTGAATTTCTAGCATTTAAAAAAAAATGTCTCACCTCTTCCTCAAAGCCAACCCAACCAGAACGCACGCACTTGCCATTTTAAGCGCAAAAAAACGTCAATTTCATAAGAAAGATGCAGAAAATACAGATTGATCCGAGCTCTGTCTCTGTATTAGCTCTGGTTTTGGTATTCCGTGCGTCAACGCGATGTGACCAGGACACCGGTATAAAGACGGCACGCACGGGGAAGTCATGCGTAAAACTGGTGGCTATGGTTGAGTTATTTAACCCTACGGTCCCTGAGTGCTCCATCCAAATTGTAAATGAGCTGGATGTTAAATTTGAGCGGATAACGCTTTTTTGCACAAGGAACATGGGGAGAGCAGTCAGTAAGTAACGCGGCTTCGTCCTTGTATGTTGTGGGCATGTTTCTCCTCAGTGGCACTGCTGGAATGCAGACGAGCACACATTTGGGCACAGCGCAGCGTGTAGCCCAAATTTTAACTATTTCAATTTTGTTCAATTGGATTAGCAAGGTGGAAAACGAAACAAATCCACTAAGTAAGGTAACTGGCCTGTAGAAGACGTGATATAGACTCTTAATTTAATTAGAATTTAATAACAGAAAATTGACTGTGGCATTTAAATCTCCAAAAATGGCACGATTTTTGTTAACATTAACGTTTGAAAAATATCAATCCAATTTTGATAGGAGATCTTGAGCAGATCTTGAGGCTTAACTCTTTAATTATCGTCCCAAAAAATAAATACAAAACATATTATATTGTTTTTTCTTGTCACAATTATTAATGTTACATAACAAAAAAAGAAACCTTGGTTTCTTAATGTGTTAATTTCTCGATTTAGTAAAAATTATGAAAGTAAAAAATGGAAAATAATTGTAAAAATATTTCTAGATAGTTACAAAATGTATTCCTTTAAATATAGAAACAGTACATAGGCCTATCTACTTTCCAATTAACAGACGCCCAGTTGCAGCAAACAGATGAATTCTTCTGATAAAGTTGAGATTATAAAAGAAATTCATCTACACTCCCCAAGATACGCCTCACTCCTCCTTTTTTTTTCTTTTTTTTTTTACAAATCAAAATCAGAATTTAATAACGGTTAAATAAATAACAGTAATAGAATATCCTGACTTGTAAATGAAAAAAATGAGATTTGGTTCCACTTACCTGGAGTCCCACTGGGGGGTGGGGAAGTGGTGAAACTCACAACGCGGGTAAAGCCAAGATTATTTCATGAATAGTGGATCAACTGAGACACTTTCAGTTTTTTCCCCCTCTCTCTTCAGCCTGTGACCAACATCAAGAAAAACAATCTTTATTTAGCCTAGTTGTGTGGTGTGTTTGTATGGCAGCAGCCCTGGTGCTAATGTACAATTGAGTGAATGTTTTCAGCCCCACTGTCAGCGCAACTTTATTGTATATACCCCTCACTGAACCACGTGACACCCCCTCAACCCCCCACCCCCCAGCTGCAGGCAGTGCTGACGTCACTTCCATTGATAAGAATATTGGTGTGGAGATGGCACTGTGAGTCTAGGCTGGCCCCAGCTGATGAATGAACGGAAATGGCATGAATGAAATAGTACTTTTCCTCAATGAAAGGAGAAAATTGTAGAGATAGAGCTGGTACGCAGCCATTTTCCTTCTCACATGTTAAAGGTTAGTGTGTTGCGTCTTCCTCCCTTGTTCCTTCCTTCCTCTGCTTAGGCTTCAGATTCAGGAGCTTGGGGGGAAGAAGAAAAAAAAATAGAGTGACCTCTTTCACAGGCTATCAATTAGGGTCATTTAGTGATGTGCTCCAAAGAATCAATGACTTGCATCTGCGGCTTCAGACAGAAAAGTGGCGTTCACTCCAGGGGACTATTTCTCTTGCAGCCTGGTTGTTAGGCTTTTGTCTGAGGTGGCCCTGATCCTCTGTGGCTACATGGCTCACGGGCCAACGGGGAGCAGCCGCGCTTTGCTGCTCAATTTCTGCTCAATTTCCAGGGATTGCACAATTTTCCACCCGCTGTCTCACTTGATTTCTGGCTGCTCTCCATCTGTGAGCAGCACATTGTGCTCTTAACATACCACCATTCTTTTTCACACCACAGAGACACAAGTGAGCAACCATTTGTATCCAAATGGGTAACATTTTACGATAAGGGCACATGCTTAAGAGATGCACAGTGATTTAATGCATGAATGAATGCAGGGTATATCATGAATTCTCGTTGCTCACCATTCAGAAAATCCCTATGAGTTTATGTGATTAGTTACATACATTTGTATGCCCCCAAATTAGCTAGAATCCAGTTATATACACAGAATAGATCATTTCAGACCCATGCATTAGCTCAGCCTCTCTAAAAGCAGAAGAACACTGTTATGCTCATAAAAATATGAGGCTGTTTTGTGGTAGTCAGATGCCAACATCTACATCACAGTAGGGGGTGGCACATAGCGTTTTCTTTAAAGATGTTTTTGTTGAAAGGGAGTGTAGCACAATAGGAGCACACTGAAACCGAAAACATCTACCAGTTGACAAACCAATGGACAGATGCAGTTGACTGTGAGTTTGCATTCATTGATTGATGATTAATTAAAGATAACCTATTATGCTTTTGTGCTTTTTTTCCCTTTCTTTTGGTGTGTTATATAATTTTTTGTGCAGTACATATAAAAAGTCTGCAAAGTTACAAAGCCCAATATCCATGCCAAAGGGAGCTAAGCCTGATTTATGGTCGCGGCAGTGAAGCCGGCACAAGTTGCGTGCGCCAGAAAATGATGTCATCGCGGCTTTCGCGGGGTGTATGAAGGCTCCGAAAATTGTCGCAGTGCTTGATCGTGCACCTCTGAATTTTTGTAACTACGCCATCATGGACGCCTTTGAGGGAAGACGGGCTGAGCAGGTTTGCCTGTACAGACGTCTCTACGACAGTCACATGTCATTAAATACTTGGAAAGAAATGGGCAACACTGGGGAAAGAAAAGGCTTTTTACCGCAAGCTGTGAAAGAATATGAGAGATTGTTTTGTAAAAGCTAAAAACAAAGGTCTCATGGACAGAGTGGCGATCTGGAGCACAGAGAGACAGAAAATGATTTTGACTTGGAGATAAGTGACAGTAATAATTACAGTACACAAATGAAATGATTGGCAGTACGTACATCAGTGTTTAGTGTTTACTGCTGTTGCCAGGCAGCCTTCTTTCCTTTCTGGTCCGCTCGTTGACTTCTTGCTTACCCACAGAATATTATGTTTGTATGCCTCCTGGCGTTTCGGAGCACATTGCAACGAACAATGCGTTGAGCATAAACGCCTTTGTGCATGCTTGTAGTGCGCGCGCCATCTACAGAGGCCTGCAACACAGTGTCTCGCGCAAGTATAAACATAGCTTTACTCTCCCCCACAGAAACACTTCTCCTGAAACACCTTGCTTGAAGTCCCGCCTTTTCCTACGTAACGTGGTGATGTCACCAAGGAACACATTTGCATAATACCTGCCTAGCGGCTATTTTAGAATGCCCTCAAACAATGCTTGGTAGAGTGAAGCTGGAGCGGTGTCCGAAGAGTTTGGTTTGGTTGACCAATCACAACAGAATGGGCCAGCTGACCAATCAGATCAGACTGGGCTTTTCAGGAGGGGAGGGGGAAGAGCTCAAACAGAGCGTTTCAGACAGAGGGTGAAAAGAGGTGCTGCAGCACAGCCGGTATGAGAAAAATAAAGCGTTTTTTGAACATTAAAGCATGTAAACATGTTTGAGTAGAAACCCTAAATATGAGTCTACACCTGAAAATAAACATAATAGGTCCTCTTTAAGCATTATCTAATCACATAGTGACTCAATCATTCTTAAAAGTGACCAACAGGAACTCATCAGACATCCTGCATTCATTTAGGATTCATTAAATCATCATGACTCATGCGTTAATTGTGTATTACTTAAGAATGTAAATTGTACCCTTATCATAAAGTGTTACCCACAAATCAATGCATGTATATGAAAAGCTTTTCTGAATGATTACTCGTACGCTATCTGACTCCAATTCTGATCATTATCAATACCAAGGTAAGGAGAAAAATTCAGCAGCTTTGCTGAAAAGTAGCGGTGCGGAATTAAGTCTGCCCCAAGGCTTTAAACCGCACTAGTCCTGCCTGGAACAGGATAAGAATCAAAGGCTTGCTGAAGTAAACAACTCTGGGTTGTAGAGGGATACTTTGATTACATGACCCACTCATGTGAATTCACCTCTGTTCTTTATTTCGACTTTCTTTCTGCTCAATTTCTTATAAAATAAAAACCACTTCCACTGTCAACCAGTCATCCCCAAGGTCTGCTGTAATGGAGCATTTTGTACATTATGGTTCAAGGACAAACACCGCTACAGTATGTCTGATATTCAGCTTTCTTGTTGTGCTGAAGTTACAGGAAGACGTTACTGGAATTCATGTGCTGGATAATATAGAAACAAGTTGATTTACAATGTTAAAGCCGAGCTCATTTCCATACACTTCATTTATCAGTGCCAAGCCTCCGTGCTGGCCTTGTGTGCCACTAAATTCAGCTGTCATTCCTCATACGGGTTCGTTTCTCACTGCATCAAGGCTTTTATTTCCAGGTGTGTGTGTTTGTGTGTGTGTGTGTGTGTGTGTGTGTGCACGTTTATGGATGTGTTTTCTTTGTCTGTGTGTGTGCTGTGTTAATACTTGCACTGTACGTTCTTTTAACCACAGACAGGGATTCTATATTATCAGCGATGTTCTAAGGTTAATTGGATATTAGCTGCAGACGTCAGAGTCGCACGGGGCCAACTTTATTAAGCCATTATTGCATGGCCTGATTCAAAATGTCACGCTCTACTGATGTGAATGTTAGATTTTTGATACTTCTTATCTGATCAGAGAAATATAAGGTGCGGATGAACAGAAATATCATCTTTGATGTCTCATTTTAAAGGGTTTAAAGCGTATCAAAAATAAACATACAAAAGCTCATATAGTGATTCTGCAGCTCCTGTGTTTGTGAGAAGGCAAATGAACATACTCCCTCTCTACCTGGGAACTAAAACGGTGCTTTGTTTCTGTTTTGAGGTCGGTTTCAACTTGGTCTGTGTGTGCAAATATGTTGTTTTGTGTTAGCAGACGAGATATGCACACATCAAATGAAGTTGTAATTTGTTACGATGGCTCGAGGCGCCACATAACCTCTGTTTGATTAGATTTTGTGGAAGGGACTGTTTGCTGCAGAATGCGGAGTGTTTGTAAGGCAGTCATGTCATTGTGTGTTTGTGTGTGTGTGTGCGTGTGTGTATGTGTGTGTGTCTTTGTTGAAATGCTTGATGGTGGCAGCACCAGGCTCGGAGAGGTAAGCATGGAGCCGGAGGGCAGATGCTGATATGCGGTCTGGCATTATCAACTGCCACTCAGCATTAGTTGGCCCCTTACCCTCACTCCATGTCCGCACCCCCGCACTGACTCACACTCTGCCGCCTGCTTGGCCACTCACATAGATTAACACTGGTACACCGTGCTTGCATTTAATGGAATACACACACTGGAGAACACACACACACACACACACACACACACACACACACCTCACAGTAATAGTCCCATTTCTC
>CAKAOH010020599.1:25092-52777 GCA_916701665.1 Sebastiscus tertius
CACACACACACACACACACACACACACATTCACAGAGACAAACACACTCTCTTACTGCAATGTACATTACAGACAAATGAACCTTTGGAGGAGGTTGGGGCGTGCTGTCACTGATGGTTCCCCATACAAACTGCTAAGACGAGAGGCAATGACTATATGTGGACGGCCTTTAGTTCCTTTTTTTCACTGTTTTTGTTGGACTGAGGGGGGCTGCAGGGTCATCAGGCGGAGCTGAACATTTTTTAAAACAAGGGGAGATAGGGAATGACGAATTCCCTGTTTTTTTGCTGACATTTTGGCCACAATTATGGTAATGCAGGCTGGGGATCTTTCGGCAAAGTGTGCTAATGCAGCTCCCTCGCACAGCAAAGGGTCTCTACCTGGAAGTGATAAAATAGAGCTCATGATTAACAGAAGCTTTTTCCGCCCACGCCACTTTGTCAGGGGAGGGAAGGACAAGTAATTGCACCGTAAGTTTCCTACAACACAATGCATAGCTGGGACTTGATGATGTGTGCAGGACCCTGGTGCCCACACTATAATCTACAGTTTCATCTAGGTTTTTTTTTTTTCATACATGCTTTTCAAAAGTTTAGAATTCATTACACATGTTTCTGATATGGATGTTGTGTGTTTGTGTCAGAGGAGAGATGGAAATTTGTTTTATGTATGGTTTAAATGAATGAAGCCTGGTTTATAACTTAAAGCTGCAGTGGGTTGAAATATAGCAAATATGATTAAAAATGTAATTTTCATAAAACGATCACTATATCCTGACAGTAGTGCATGAGACAGGTAATCTGAAAAAAATCATGTGCCTCTGTGTCCTCCGGTGTCCTCCAGTGTCCTCCGGTGTCCTCCGGTGCTCCTAATGCCATCTGCAAGATTTCACAGACCGGAGGAAAACAACCAATCAGAGACGAGCTGGAGTCTGCTGTCTCTGAGCAGCTGTCAATCACTCACAAACTCTGATCAAACGGTTAAAATGAGAAAGTTTGTGACCCGGCAGCCATGTTGAGACCAGTTGAGGAAATACCAAGCACCGCCCACCAGCCGGAGCAAACTCTCTCATTTTACTAAACAGTACACTACAAGATGTTTCTGAAAACATTTGAGAAGAGAAATAGGTATTAAAGTAACAGATTATTGATTCATATTTTCTCAGCGCTGCCTAGTTTAAACGTTTGATCGGAGTTCGCAAGTGGTTGACAGCTTCCTCCATTAAATGAGCAGCCAATAGGAACGCTCTCTCTCTGAAATGACCTGTGATTGGCCAAAGTCTCAAAGTCACAGGTTTGATTTTTTAAAGCCTGAAAACAGAGCCATGAGGAGGTGCAGAAGTCTAGTTTTCTCTCAGACCACTTGAATTACAATATGCTGAAAGGTTATTATGGATTTTTTGCCCAATGATGCCAAAAATATTCTGCCTACTGCAGGTTTAATATATTTATGATTACATTATAAAGCTAATTTTTTATCCATCAATCCTATTTGTCAGTGTTCAGGTGCAAATGCAGGAAGTAAAAGTTGTCAGTTTTTGACCCAGTTTTGTAAAAAATTTAATTTTCAACACCAGATCCCTCTCTCTCTCTCTCTCTCTCTCTCTCTCTCTCAGGTCGCTCTCTGTAAGTCAAATATTTACTCCTGTCAGAAGGTGCAACACAATTACACGACAGCATCTGCTCTGCTCGGTGAGACTTGTTTGCTTCACTGTTATTGTGGGTTTTTATAGTTAAGCAGCTGTGTTTACATCTGGAAAGTGATGTGGTAGAACAGGGTGACAGCGGTGAGATGCTGCCTTTTTACGTGGAAAATTAGCATTAAATCAAACTTATGTTCATTGACATACTGCATATGTTTTTCCATTGATAACACTGATAATGCAAATGCTAAAATGCTTGTTACTCTCTTAACCGTTACAAAGAGGACACATCAACATGTTTGGTCTCTTTGTGCAGTGCTGCTTGTAAAGGATTAGTACGTGTTAATGTATAGGCCTATCACGAAAACTATTTTTTTTGGACAATACATTGTTCCAGAAATAATTGTGATTATTTATTTATTTATTTAGTATAATTTCAAGACCATTTCATGCCACTGATATAATGATAATATAATAGCATAATAATACAAGTACACCATTTCAAAGAGGAATTAACTTTTAATTATTAAAGATATTCAGACATTGGAATGTTAATGTGAAATTAGTTTTTTTAAATAATGTTAAATTAAATATCCAAAATAAATAAAACTACACAACCAAAACAATAAATAAATTGACTCTCAGGCTCTGTTAACAAAAATGTGCAATGTCTGCCCAATTTAGAAGTCTTATAACCCTGCTGTTCATTCGGCCATCATGTTGGCTAAAATGTTGGTGATATTCTCATGTAAACGAACACACATGTAAACAAAAGGGGCAATATCGAGGTCAGCAAAAATGATCGAGGCCATGTCCATTTATCGTACGATGCGTTGATATGGTAATTATTATGACATGTATGCTGGGAAAGATGCAGTTTGACAGTTAAAACTGGACCAAATATAAACAGAAAGCAGAATATTTTCAGGAAGTTGCATATACACTCCATCCTGTGATATAAAAATAGAGCAGAAACCAAACAATAAACTATAAAATTCAAATGTGTTTGTTGCTTACAGGAAAAGAAAAAGTGATACAGACTCAAATGTTCCCATTTTTTTGTGCTTCCTCCATCCTCTCAGCACCCTTAAATCCTTTACCAGCGCTGCAAAGAATAATGTCTTTCTGTTCACATGAACGCCATACCCTCATAAATAATGAGTTAACACCTCCACCTTGATGAATATGGTCTTAAAAGTAATATTTGAATCTATGAGCCAATATAGATGATGTGAGAGAATACGCTCGGAACAGCCGCTGAAAGCCAAACGTCTATTGCATAAATTAGGCCTATGAGAAGAGTTATGGTGGTAGTCGATGGAGCCCTCGGGAAGTGGATTCTGTGTGAATAATGTGTGCGCATTGTGGTGGTGATTGTTGTCCTACTCTCTCATTGTCTGATACGCAGAAATTATTTACCTCCTTGAATATTAGCTGTAAAATGCGCATTGCAACCTTTGAGAAACTGGTGGCGTCAGTGACGGATGATGTTGGAGGCCAGAAGCAGGCAATGAATTTGAGGTTGATGAGGCGACTCATATCAGAGCGTGCGACATCAGCGCTCACCATCAATCTCTTCCCCTCTCCCCTGTAGACATCTGGCACATGCATCAGCAAACACACTATTGAAAGTGAATTGAACCCAACCCTGACAAAAACACACATGCACACGGGTTCAGAGGCAATGCTGCACATTCAAGGCCTCAAGACAAGACGCTCGGCCTGCACCCAGCTGCCTTTAATGTACTACAGTAGAAGCTAGACTTTATTAGAATAATAGCTTGCATCCACATCATTTGCAATCACTGCACCAGAGAGCACAGATGGCAAAGCCACGGACTGAAGATGTAATGGCAGGGAAACCACACTTCTGCAGACCTTCATTATAACATGAGCCAAATTTCAAAACCCATGAAATGTTCATTAACTCATGAAAAACACTGCATTTGATAGCCTAATGCTGTTGCAATAGCAGCTTTTATTTTGGACTGCATAGCAGCTATGCAGAGGTCTATCATCTCGACTTTGTTTTAAAGTGTTTATATATATATATATATATATATATATATATATATATATATTACTTTCTGTCCTTCACTTCTATTTTTTTCTGTATGACTCGCAGTATTTCTGTATCTGCTTGTGTTTTCTGTTCATGCAGCACATTTCTTTATGTGTATGTGCATATGCTTCTTTAATATGCTTGTGTTTTACTAATGCTGCCTTTTTATTTAAAGTAACATATGTGTATGTTATGAAAGAGAAGATGTTTTCTTCATTTGCTTGTGTTTTGTCCGTTTGCCTGTGTTTTCTTAAGGTGCAGTACGTTGAGCTCTCAAGGCCATCGTCCGTAACTCACTACACCAGGCTTCTGTGAAGGTACTGTAACGGAAATAGGTAGGTGATTGGGATGCTCTGTATATCCTCAATAATCATTTGTCAGCGTAAATGAGCCTTTTTATGAGCAAAGATTTAATAGGCGTCTCTTAAACTGTTTTCCCACTTGTCTCTTTAGTAGAGGGATCATGCATAGCTTTGGTTTCAGCAGCCCCAGGGTCAATAAGTTTGAGATAAAGAAAAAGTAAAATAAAGAAAGCACTTGTTTATAAATTTCTAGCTGCTGATGATCTTTTTTTATTAACTCTAAGCTTGTCTCTGTGTGTTGCAGGCCTCCTCGCTGCATGTACTGCGCTGTAGGCCTAATGCAGGCAGGCTACACATAGGCTATACTATACCCTGAGGCAGAAAACAGAAGGAAAGATGAGTCCTCCAAAACTCCTTGTTGAAATGAGAACTGTTATCGGTTATCAGCGCACCACCCGACTGGAAGGGAAGTAATTTGAAAGCTGTTTGAAACGTGGTAATTTGCCGGTGTGACTCATCGCAGACACCTACAGCGACAAAACCTCTGATCCTCCAAAGGAAGACTAGGGTAGCACAGCTCAGTGTGTGTGTATGTGTGTATAATAGACCAACAAGCTGGCTTTGAGGTTTATAGATAGAAAGGTATAGGAGGATATGTAGCTTCAATCAGGTAATTATGGATCACACATTTAAGGGGAAGCACTACAGGTGAATAGGGTAAAAAAAACAAAAACTAATAGATATCACCATTAAACTCCCCTGTAAAAACCTTCAGATTATAGATATAAATGAAACTGGAAAGTTTGGTGTATATCAGTGCAACTGAAGTAGAGATTTCTGGCCCAGAGTATGAGAAAAAAACTAATTTTGAGAAAACGGCCGTTAAAGATATGTATTATAAAATCCTATACATTTTGCAAGACATTACAGGGGGATAGGGTAAAAAAATTTAACTTCCCCAGTTGATTACTGTGACGTATTCTCATACAACGGTTCGTATGATATCTTACGAAAAGTTATTCCTCATTTTTCATGCGTTCTCCTACAAATGTCCAGCAACATGTGTCAATTGCAAATGCAAATGCATACAGTCTTTTCCCAGCAAGCATGCTGATGCTGTGGGAACAAACGCACGGGCATCGATCGCATGGACGTCCCACACCAACATACATGGACGTACTGAGGAGAGATGCTGGACAGTGCTGGCGAGCTAGCCCTGTGTATGGTGGACTGAGACAGCTGGAAACTCCACTTGAAAGCCCACATGAGGACGACCCAATGACATCAATTCCGATAGTTGTATTATCACTCTTTCCATCCACCACTATTGGTTTTGTGTTATTAGTCCTACTTGTATTAGCTACTACAGCTGCTAGGCTATTATTGTGGCTGCTTCCCTCTCTCTCTCTCTCCCTCTCTTGGGGAGTTTTTCCTGGCCACAGCGTGCTTGGTGGATCCTGTTGGGTCTCTAAACTATGGTGTACGGTCATAGACCTGCTCTATATATAAAGCGTCTTGAGATAACTTCTGTTGTGATTTGACGCTATACAAAAATAAATTGAATTGAATTGAATTGAATTTTCAAAATAAACTTCCGTGTTCACAGGAAACAACTTGGTTAGGTTTAGGCAACAGAACTAGCTGGTTAGGTTTAGGAAAAGATAATGGTTTGGGTTAAAATAATTATGGAAGTAGCGTTACTTAAGGACAGAAGTTATGTGACAAATAAGTCCGCACAGTTGCACAGCAATTCATGAAATAGTCGCCAAATTTAAAGGGACTGTTTGTAACTTCTTACATGTATAAATCACCTGGGTCGGTTTCCCATGCGCGCTCGCATATGCGCGCTCACGTGTGGCTATGCTGTTCAGACAAGACTCCAACACAAACTACACGGAAGCACCAAAACTGCAAAGTTCTATCTAGTGAAGCCCATCATGCAAAACAGTGTTGGCCGCGGTCGGAGTACGCGGGGGAGACCGTAGCTTTGGTCTCCGGGGCCGGAGTCTCTGCTGTACTCTGCTCCTCTGCTCCTCTGCTCCGCTGCCTGCCTGCCTTCACTCAGCTTGCTCCACTTCACGTGCATGTGCGCACACTACACACTACAGAAGACTTTGTAGCTCTGAGAATATCTAGTAAATGTACAGTGGACGTTTGTGCAGAAATAAATGCTGCAGCTCCTCCAGACCAACAGAGGTTTTCCGTGTCTTGTGAAGTGATGGGGCACCGCAGCGAGAAACGTTATCGTCTCTGACCGAGTGCCTGTTTCCTCCGGCCAGGAACAGCCAACACTAGGATCAGCATTGATTCATGGAGAGACCTTTGTCTGGTTAGCTAACATTACTGCCAAGCAGGTGAAATATAGTGATATTGTGGTTTTAGCTGCCGGTGTCGCCTCACTGTTTTGAGCGATGCTCGTTCATGTCTATTTAGAGCGAGCAAGCGCGAGCCCGACGCTGACTTTCGTTGACTTAAAGGCCACAGGTGTCGCTGTTAACAAGCATTTCTGATTCTTACAAACAGTCCCTTTAATGTATTGATTCCTGTACATTTTACATTTTTTTTCGTGATGGTCAGTACAAAATCAATTTGTATATAATCCATGTAATTGTAAACCAGGAAGTTAGGGAGGAGGAGATCGGGGTCAATGGGTGGGTCAAAAAACATCGGACTTTCGCCCAGGAGACCAGTGTTTGTGTCCTAAGTGAAACCAGAAGCCAAAGTTGATTTATTTGTCACATAACTTCCATACTTAATCTACGTCACCTCCGGTGTTATTTTAACTCAAACCACAATCTTTTCCTAAACCTAACCAAGTAGTTTTGTTGCCTAAGCCTAACCAAGTCAATCTTTCTCTAAACCTATTTAAGTAGTTTGTTGCCTACACCTAACCAAGTTAATCTTTTCCTAAAGCTAACTAAGTAGTTTTATTTTTGAAAAGACTGGGGCGGAAATTGACATGTGCGTCACATGTTCTTGAAAGTCGTGCTGAGCGTCACGAAAAAAAGGGAAATTCGTAGCTATGTACATGAATCAAATAGATTACATTTTCGTGACAATTTCACAAACTGCTGTGAGACTGTGATGAATAAATCAATGTTGACTTCTGGTTTCACACGGTACACAAACATCGTCCTCCTGGGTGAAAGTCTGGTGTTTTTTTCATCCACCCATCCAACCTCCTCCCTATACCCTGCGTTTATCACTCTTTATACTTCCTGGTTCACAATTATGTGGATTAAATACACTTTGGTTTTGTGGGATATACAAATCACAGTGCATTATTTTTCGCAGGTATAGGTCCGAACAGTGTATGAGTACAGCCTGATTACTTACATTAAGACACATTTTTTTTCATTAAGTTTTCTGAAATTTTATGTTTAAATGTGCAAATGACATTATCTTATGACGTTATCTTATGCTAACTTTTGGTAAATTTAGGCCAAATTTTCCTAATCTATCTAAGAAGTCTGAAAGAAGGCGTGTTCTAAATAGCCCAAACTCTCAAAATTGACCAGTGCATGAAAAAACAATGTTTTTGCCTGCAGTGTCTCACTTTAAATATTTCCTGCTTCACTGGAAAACTTTTCTTTTCATTTAGTAACCGTTAATTAGTAAGCCTATGATTAAAACATTTTGAACTGATTAAATACACAGGAGCTACAGTGTCTGTAACTGTAAAGTGGAACACATCCTCTTTTATTGTTCAGCCAGTCAACAGATGTTTCTATTGATAGATGTCCTGTGCAGATTTATTGACATTCCCTAAAATGAGAAAAAAGGTTTGCTGTCGGTTTAAAAGGATATCAGAAGGCCGGCATACAAAACAAACTGCCTACATTGTGATATCAGACAGGAAGCCGGGGTCCAGTTAATACAATTTTGATATCAACCTGATGGTATCGCAGCAAAATAGGGCAGGCTCACTTGAGGTGTCAGGGTGAGGGAAATTATCATGATTAATGCAGGGTTACGATTAGGCAGGAATGTAATCAGTCTCTCACTTGTTAATCATTATCTCTCCCTGATTAGTTTTGGCTCAAGATTTAAAATAATATATCAAGCTTCATTGTGCTGGGCAAAGACCTTAAACAAGACTTTCCATCATGGATCCATTTTAAAAACAATCCATCAAATGATCAACTGTAATTCTCTGAGGGAGAGATATGAAGCACTGGAGTTAGCAACTCATACTGAATTGTACGTTAATAATAAAAATGATTGCATTATTTGGACACACAGGATTACCAAATTGCTTAATTGGATTAAAATAAGACAACACAGTTAAACTAAAATGGGCAGATATTTTACATTCTTAATAATCTAGTACGCTATGTTAACACACATTTTTCAGCCTCTCTGCCAAATCGTACAACTTTTGTGTTCATACCGCACGGATCAATCAATCGGACAAGACATGGGTGCTCTCTCTTCATCGCGTTTCACACATATCCGGCTGCTCCTTCTTGGACCAAATCAAGGAGAAGTTAACTGAGGAAGTTCAGAACCGGATGTGTCGTATGAACGTGCAGGGTGGTGGAGTCCTGTTGGTCTGATGCACGTTTATTATGCCGAGTAAAATAACTCTGGTTTCAGCTGTTAATGCATTTTACAACTTTTAGGACCTAATTATTTAAATAAGGGCTATTCAAGTGTTTGTACTGGGAAGTTGATTTATCTAGAAAAAAAAAATATCTGATGATTTACGGATGTCTTTCCCAATGTAAGTCTATGGGAAAAAGTGTTTCTGGGCCCAATAGCATCCCGTGATGGACACGGAAGCTGTAGTACCACCCTTTGACCACTACGAAAATTTGCTTCACAGCCGTGCGCTCATCCTGGGGGCTTGGTCCCAAGCAGGAAAAGTTAAGTCTTTGGCTTTGTCTGTTTTGGGCTACTGGAAAATGACGGTGCAACATGGCGGACTCCGTGGAGGGCCGCTCACTCTTTAGATATGTGGGGAAAACACAACGATTCTTGTTATCAGGTGATTATACACTAAAGAAAATATACTTATTAATATTATTTTCAATTTCTGCCAATAGACCTAGATCCCCCTAATTGTTACACACTGTTCCTTTAAGATAAAACACCATAGTGTACAAGCTGCTAAATAAGTAATCAGCATAATCAATATCACCTGTGTGCTGATTAGAGTCAGATTAGGTAACGAATTTAGAAACATTTTTGTTATATTAGTTGGAATTCTCATTACATCCCGACAGCAATCAATAAATCAAATGCTCAATGACAAAAAAGAGAAACAAATCCGGTATCTGTGGCTGTTACAGGACTGTAATAAAACCATCCAATAATTTCATTGGGCCTGGATGTATAGTAATGGTTGGACGGGTTACCTGGTTACCTGTCTGCCTGCCTGCGCACACTCTATGCATACACTCACTGCTTGTCACCCGGTGACGGTCACCTGAGTCTTCCACCAGCTGTCAAGCTTGATAGCTGTGAGTACTAACATGTTAGCCGTAGTAGTCATGTTAGCCGTAATAGTCATGTTGTTCATTATGATATGTTTGTGTTCATAATTATAATAGTGGGGGAGTGACTTTGGAGGGAGGTCTTAAGCAACGGACTGTCAGTGTTGCTGACTAGACGACTTTCTCCATAGATTTAGTGACTTTTGGAGCTAGTTAGCAGCTAATGCTAATACTACTAGTTTTTTTTTAATTTTATTTAAGTTTTTACTTTTTTATTGAATTAATTTTTTTTTAGTTAGTTTTCATAGTGTGTTTGCTGGTTTAAAAGTTTAGTTTTTATATATTTTTAGTTTTGCAGTAGTTTTAGTTTGTTTTTGTTAGGGCCAGGTATATAGTCTCAGAAGAATGTTGCTAAATACATACAAAATAAAACAAATATTTTTAGTTTTACAGTAATTTTAGTTTGTTTTTGTTAGGACCAGGTAAATATTCTCAGAATAATGTAGCTATGTAAATACAAAATACATGTTTGGAAAACTGTCTAGGAATCTCTGTTTAATCTTCGTGCTACTTTAGTGAAGCATTTGTGGCACAGCTTCATCCCCTGGAAGGTCAAGTTCGTTCATTTTCTGTGGTTCACTGTCACAAGAGTTGAAGTCATGCTGTCTCCTTTTTTCTGTAGTGATAAATTATAGCTAAAAAAAACTAAAACTGAAATTAATTTATTTTCATTTTTATTTGATTTTTTATTAGTTTTTACCCAGGCAATATAGTTTCAGTTTTTTCTAAAGGATATATTTTTTAATTTCTAATTTTTTCGTTTACTAAATATATCTTTCACTCCTAATTTTCTTTCATTTTCAGTTTACTATATAACCCTGGAAATGAGTGAGTGTAAATTGTTTGTGTTCACTTATATACTTCTTTTTATTTGATGTCTTCCCCGACACTGTTAATCACATTGAAGTGTGTAGCCTAAATCTCACATCCCACCTTTGTTTGTTTTTAAATCACAGAATTAAGCAGTGAAGTTAATGAATTCCATAGAGTTGACACCTTCAAAAGCTTTGACAAGGTTTTACACAGCAACATGTCAGGAACACGATCTTGATCTCAATCCCTGCTCAGATTTATCTGTCCATTAAATATGAAGCTCGAGCCAGGAAAAGATTAGCTCATAGTTTTGCATAAACACTTGGCTTCTGGCCAAGAAAATAGTCCGTTAAACCTCCCGTTAAAAAAACACGTGGTTTCCACTTGAGTTTTTGTATGGATCAAAAAGGCCTATCTGAAGTTTTAATTAGCAGCATTTAAAGGATTTTGTTGCGTTCGGACGGAGCCATGCTCATTGTTTCCCAGTTCCCAGTCATTGTGCTAAGCCAAGCTAAGTGGCTGCTGGCGGTAGCTTCATATTTACAGTACAATGTGCGTATCAACCTTTTAGCAAGAAAGCAAATAAATGTCAAACGAATCTGTTGCATTCACAAATTTTCTCATAGTACGATCGAAATTCACTTATAGTCTACACCTGCAGTACAGATGAGTCACATACAGATAGTCTGTCTCTTTCCACAAAGAGAATTAAATACTAATTTGACCTGAAATTATAATGCTAGTGATGAAATCTTACAAACGTGTACTTCACCTTATGCATATGTGGCATTCAATCCGACTTGGGAGTATACGGGCAAACCTCACAGAAAAAAATAAGAGATTTAGGATAAAAAACACAGAAATGTTCATGAGGTGAAGGAGTGCACTCTGACGACACAGGGAAAGGAAAAACTCCTCAGGGTAGCCAGTGGGTACAACCTGAGCTTGTAAATGTAAAAGGATTCAGGCAGTAAAAGACGGAATAACAGCTTATATCCAGCCAGCTTAGTATTCACACAATCCATTTCCCAGATAGCGGCGTACAATGAAATTTCCCATTTCTTTATCTGTCACTTCTGCTAATCCAGACACTGATCTCCCTGAAACAAAGCTGTGTTTTCTATATTTCTATATCTGAATGTCATAAACACTTCTCTTGTCTCCTCTATCATTTCAACTCATCAACTCCTCTACAATGGCTGCATGTATTCTTTATAATTTTCTGTTTCTCCTCTTTTCTCTATCTCTCCTCTATATGTTCTATTTCCAGGCATGAGCAGCTTATCGGTGTGTGTCTGCAGGAGAAAGAACGAGAGACAGCATTGACAGAAGACAAAAACCAAACAAGAGCGGGAGGACAGCCTGAGCACTTATGTATGTGTGTAATGTATTTATATTGTTCATATATATATATATATATATATATATATATAAATATAAATAAATAGGTGTATATTTAATATATATAAATTAGGGCTGTCGAAGTTAACGCGATAATAACGCGTTAATGCAGATTTGTTTTACCACCATTCATTTCTTTAATGCAATCGATATTTCTGAGGTTGTAGCGGGCTCAGTTTTAAAGCTAGAGTGAAGATACTGATATCATATGAAACTAGGAATCCATTGGTACCAACCATGTCATGCGGGCTTGTCGCGAAGGAGGCTAAATAACACTCCAAACTTCAGCTAAAGTTTGGCGAGGAGAAACTGGCATGGCCATTTTCAAAGGGGTCCATTAACCTCTGATCTCAAGATAAGTGAATGAAATTGGGTTCTATGGGTACCCACAAGTCTCCCCTTTACAGACATGCCCACTTTATGATAATCACATGCAGTTTGGGGCAAGTCATAGTCAAGTCAGCACAATGACACACTGACAATGACAGCTGTTGTTGCCTGTTGGGCTTGAGTTTGCCATGTTATATATACATTTTTTTGCTAACTGCAGTATGTGAGGGTTTCTGGACAATATATGTCATTGTTTTGTGTTGTTAATTGATTTACAATAATACATATATACATACATTTGCATAAAGCAAACATATTTGCCAATCAATCACTCCAATATTGATAAGAGTATTAGATACTTGACAAATCTCCCTTAAAAGGTATATTTTGAACAGATAAAAAATGTGTGATTAATTTGCGATTAATCATGGACAATCATGCGATTAATCACATTTTAATATTTTAATTGATTGACAGCCCTAATATATACATGTATACATTTATATGTGTCATATGTACTCATATATATGTACTCATATGCCTAATGTATGTAATGAAATGCATACAAAAATACATTTGAAGTGGGATATAGATAAATATATCCAAGACACATGCGATGATGATGTCATGCATCTGCTGAATTAGGGTACTGGCACCTTTTTTGGTCGTGTCTTGATGGTAACACATGAGTTGGGAAACTCTCACGAGATGGTGAAGGTAAGGCATTGACCTCAAATAGTTAAGGTTAGGAAAGGTCGTCAGGGCGAAGGTTTTTGCAAGTTTTTGCCATATTTCGCAATTTGCAGGTTACCTTCTAGACACAACCACCTTTTTTGGTCCATTTCAAACACTGTATGAAAGCAATGTTCTCTTACACCCAAGAGCCACTGGATTCAGCAGTTTTTTCCCACACTGTTAATTCATGTTTGATGGTGTACTTTTAACTGCAGCCTCTGTGTTTTATTCAACACAAAAAAAAATTGGGAATCTCCATCAGTTATAAATAAGCCAAAGGGCCTCATCACTTGTTACTATAGAAAATGGGCACTGTCCAAAGCATAGCTTAATAGGAAGGCTCCATTGTTGTAATGAGGGACAAAACCATTGTTCCCAAAATTCATTGTGTACGCATACATTTCCCAACCTTTGTTTTTCTAATGGACTGTGGAGAAATAGAGTTATATAATACAAATTTGGGAAGACAGGAAAGGAAAGAAAAAAATAAATGAAATACACGATGACTGTGGAATTTCTGGCCACAATCACAAAGCACAGGAGATATTTTCCATGATAAAGATCAAAGATGCAGTAGCCTATGAACTTTTTCTGATCCTTTCTTTAAAGAAAAAAAACGTGCTGGTGTGAAAGGTTGATGGGTGTTACGGACTGTAAATTTGTTTGGGACTTGGCGTCTAAAGGCCTTTGGTCAGCTGTCTTGGTAACAGATTCGTGTTGAAGCACCTCAGTGATGTATTTAGTGTTCTGTTCATACAGAGAGGCAATCGGACAGTGTTGTAATTGAAACATTTTATCTTGTGCCTGTCCTGATCAGGGCAGATGGCTCGCTGATAAACTGGTACACTTTAGGATTTTTTATTGACCCTAATGGACAGAAACATTGAATCATTAAACTGATGCACCTGTAAAGTGTCTCTGTGAGGCTCATCTATGGAATTCCTACAAAGCACTGCCACCTTGCCATACCAGACAATAGTATCTACAAAGCTTGCACTAACCTTATGCAGAATATGACCAAGCTCTATCATTAACGTAGTGAATCATTGACTATTGTTCTTACGCCGAATTCACACCAGCGAAGCGGCGAAGTGCAGCTTGCGGCAATAATTAAATTTTTCTGGGTCCGGGAGGCATGTTCATGTTTTTCAGGCAGGAAGAAATTCTTTGTAACATAGGTCAACATGTCACAGGATCTATTTACTGATTGGCTGCGTGTCCTCTCTGGCCGCAGTTTGCCGCAGAATGAAGCGATTCAACAAGGGAACTGTATATACAAAATACATATATGGAAATGAGATTGATTGGATTATATTCACCAGAAGTATAAAACATCACATGTCCCTTATAAATTAAATAGAAAATACTACTAATTTGTGATGGAAATGTCTTTATTCTTTGATGTTTGGGTTGCTGAAAAAAAATAATGCCTGACAATGATATATTTGACTTTAGGACATCTCTGACTACATACTGTACATGCTGAAAAATCAAACATTTTTACTGTATCAATTTAGATACAGAAATTGCAAGAAATTATAATATCGAATCGCAATACTTGTAGAATTGCAATACATATCGAATCTGCACCCAAGTATCATGACATTATCGAATCTGGAGATAATCTGGAGGTGTATCGTCCCAGCCCTATAAAGCAAGGAATCTCAGTCTGTCTGTATTTCTGTATGTCCTTCGTATATCTCGAGAACCATTCACTCGATCAACTTCTGATTGATTATTTTGGCACATTGTTTATTGTTTTTAGTTTTATTCATTAGCAAAAGTTTCTCTACAAGTGTAGTGTGGATAGCGGTTTGTGCATCCATTTGCACCCACTAGACTGCATGATCAAAAGTCTTGTAAAACATTCATAAAGAAAGGATTTTCGAGCTGGAGGAAGGCACTTTAGACAGTTTAGCAATAACAAAATATTGAATCAGTGCTTCAGTAAGCGCGATGAGTGCAAGGAGTGGTAGCTTTGTAATGATCTCTCTCAAAGCAAGCAGAAGTGCCTGAACCTCTCTATTAGCTTTATTGTCCACTGCTCTACATATCAAAGATTAGCTATTCAGAGACACTATGATGATGAATCTAATTGATCTCAGTTCAGGCTGCATGCTGAAGACAAACCCAGAATTACTCAAAGTTAATTGAAACTGTGGCCTATGACGTGCAGATGCCAATCAGAGGTAATAGGGACGTCTTTTTTTCTGTTATATGGCTGAAACTGAAGGGAGCAAGTTTCTGTTTGTTTTGTGAATGCAAACTGCCACGTAGAAGGAGCTCTTTTTGGAGACATCAAACACCACTTATGTCAACGCTGGTAAGCCTATTTATTTTTATCTGCTTAGTGTGCTTGTGAGTTACTTTAATTAGCATTGGTTAGTTGATAGGGTGCTTGTTGTCCCACAAGATGTATGTGATGTGGATTGGCTTAATTTAGATAAAATTGTCACCAAGTTGTCTGTGCTTGGTTGGTGTCATAATGGTAAATGCAATTATCATTTTACGCATTAGTTTGGTGTTTCTGGTTGTTTAGCAGATTTGTTGATCACAAAGACATGGGGCCTTCAAAGTGCTTTATGTCATGGAAGTGACTTAAAAGTAACATACTTATTGTTAGAGATACAGCTATTAATGCAGATAAATAGTTCTTTGACAAACTTGGACGTTTATTTTTTACAATGACAGGTTGCAATTTCAGAACAATCTTAATTAACAAAGATTTTCACGTGGGAAAAAAATGTATGCACAGTAGACATGTTGGCTTGTCATAGCAGGAAATGCACAGGTGTAACTAACATTATTATGAATTTAACACACTAATAACAGGGAAAATGTCTTTGTTGTTTAAAGTGTTCCCGTAAACCATGACAGTGAGCCATCATGCACAATAACTAAATGGAAAAGGCTCATCTGTAATATAGGCACATTTTCTGAATCTGTATAGCACTTTTGTACAGTACTTTACTTGAAAAAGACGAGATTAAAAAAGATGCATGAGGCTCATTGGGTGTCTCAGGAAACTCTGCCTGCAGGGTTTGTAAAGAATGCAGTGCTGTTGGTCCTTGGTTGGGATTTCAGTATTTTTTTTGTTGATATTCCACTACAATTGATTTCTCTTGGTGGCTCATGAACATGAAGATGGAAACTATCGACCTCCTGTGCATAGCGGCTTTTCACTGTGGAATTGTTAAAACCTTAATTGTTTTCACAGGTGAATAATTATACTGTTGAAAAGGCTTAAGGGACCACAATCAAATGAAACATTACAAGAAGCTGCAGTGATTTAGTTATTTGTTGTAGAAACAGCAACCAGATTAATTGTTGATTTGTTGTATTTCCTTTATTTACAGGTAAAATTGAAGAGGCTTCAGAGTGCGCACAATATTAAACACAAAATGAAAAAAATCCATGAAAACGCCACCAACCTCAGCATCCCTGACTCCTAAAAATTACGTTCCCATAGCCCGTGGATGTCTGCAAAGGGAGGAGGTCAGGTCAGGGTGCTGGATGGGTCAAACAAACGCAGGACTTTTACCAAGGAGGCCATTGTTTGTGCACTCTCTGTGCAACAAACAGAAGCACGGGGCTAATTGTAGAATGACATCATCGGACCTTCCTGTCTTGTTGCCATGAATGCCTTTGCCGGTTGGGTTGGTTGATAAGGTTTTGGCATGTGGAGTGACATTAGTCAGGTTTAGGATAAGAATATCAGGGTAAGCCAACCAGAGGCGGGTCATGCCTTCGCCATGGTAGGAAAAAAAATCACACCAGGAAGGTCCGATGATGTCATTTTGCATAATAATTAGTCATGTGCTTCTGTTTGGAATAACGGCTGCCGGAACATTTTTCGGACTATTGGGATTTCGGAACAATGGCCTAGCACCACTTAAATAATGTAACAAACGCAGTCATTTTAAGCAAAACCTTGATGTTTTTTACTAAACCTTAACCCTAACCAAGTAGTGTTTTGTTTTGTTTTGTTTTGTTTTGTTTTTTGTTTTGTTTTACTTTGTTAACCACATGTCAATAAATAAACTGTTTAAAAAAGTGGCAGTAATCCGGGAGAAAATTTGTTGCCCGCGAAACATAATTGAGAATGCAGTTTAGTTGTATGGGAATGTAATTTTGTTGTAGACAGGATTGACCTCAGACCATAAATATGAAGGTCACATAAACTCTTACTGTGCGTGTTTCTCCTCACGGCAAACTGACATTCTCAAAGCTCTTCAAAGTTCTCCATTTTCTCAACCCATCCGCGTCATATAGTTATAAAATGTTAAATGTGCACGGACAGGTAAAAACCTGTCGCACAGAACCCCTCCCAAGTGTCTGATAGTGTGACATCATTTTGTCCATGCGGATACTTGCGACCTTCGCGGTTGCGTCAAGCATAAATCACGCTTTACAGCCGAAAGACTAGAAGAGAATGGCAGAATGTAGCCTACAAAATTACATTGAAATAAAAGGTTTAAAGAAGATTCAAGGGTAACTTTTTTGTATTTGGCAACTGTTTAGATGTGCACTTTAGATTTTTGGTTGATTTTATTTTGTTGTTCTATTTATATTTTATACAGAATCTGAATCTTGTTTTTTACAAACTAAAGAACTGGGAGATAATTTTGTTTATTTTTTACTGAATATTTGAAGGCAAACTGTTACGTTTATGCTGACATATACAACTGTAGTACTTATTTTGTTGCAATGTATGTTCTTGAAATTAATGATAAAATATTTTTCAGTATTTTGTCATATCATCAAGAATATTGTTATTGCAAGAATACCCTGAAATATCATTGATATTATTTTAGTGCCATATCACCCACCTCTACTTTACATTGCCATTTGTTGTCATGAAGGTCAACAGAGGATTGTAAAGCCTGCAGGAACATCAGCAGTCACCATGAACAGCAGCTACCACCAGAGGCGAGGAGGCAGGAAGGAGTCAAGGACCACAAAGGGCACAGATCACTGCCCAGCCATGCATGATCTGGAATGAAAAGAGGTAGGAAAAGCATTATTACAGCGGACACACTCTCACTTCCATGTACTGTCACATCTGGCATGGATTGGGAGCAAGTAGGAGGACAGGATGGACAGAATGGGCCTCATGTGGCCCAAATTTGTTGTTTTGGTTAAGAATTTGGAAAGCAGTTTATGTACGAGCATGAGGAAACCAAACTGTTGCAGTAATCATAAGTTTTCTTGGTTTCCACATCTTGTATGGCAAATATAGTTTGGGTTTTAGTAATATTATGGATGTAAAATTGCAGTTTTAGTACTTCTTCTTTGATGTGCGCATAAAGCAAAAGAGCAGGAATGATAGTAGTCTGTATTCGTCATTCAAAAAGGGAAACCAGAAGACCGAGTACTGCAGGTATACAAGCCGTTGTTATGATACGTTCATGAAACAAAGCGGCGTCTGCCGACCATTTTCACTCCACTCTCACTCACCACGTAGATTCATTCCAGATGGCCATGTCACTGTGAAAATATCTGTGTATTGGAATGATCAGATCAGATGAGATGAAGATGAATACTGAGAAGAGTCTTCTGTTTTTCTCCTCTTGACTTTACTCGTTGGCTTGCTTTCCTCACTTCCGTTTCTCTTCTCGTGCACTGAATTGTCCGAAAAACCTCCAACACGAGCGGACTAGAGCCAACGGTGTGGGACACACCGAAAAAACTAGGCCGACAGACGCTCACCGACAGCCCCAAACAGTGTGTCAGGGTCTTTAAATCCCCTATAGTTCCACGTAATCATGACACAAAGGCAACAATTACAGGCTGTCAGACAATAGGTGTGTCCATGTAATCCAATAACATACAGCAAAGAAAGTGTAGTTCTTTGCTTAGTTTCACAGCAGTTTGCCTAACACTTAAAGCTGCAGGACAAAGCACATTTCAGATATAGACCTACTGTTATACTAAGAGGGAGAATGAGAGATTAAAGTTGGAATGACTCAGATCCACCGGGATCCTTAACAATGCCTCGGAACAAGCACAATCCTTAACGGAAGGAATGAAAGGCTGCATTTTTCAGATAATCTTATTATTATGGAATTCAAATCTTCTCAAGAGACATTTCATATCTGCAAATATTAAAAAAAATTTCCGCACACATACTCGAAGTATATCACTTTGTTTGTGTAGCTACTCTGGCAGGCTTAGGCAGAGAGATATATTCAGAAATTAAGCTATGTAGGCTAGAGGCAATCATTTAAATCCCACACACACTGATATTATCACCAACCGACAGTGTTTGCTAGGCATAATGTTTTTGCAACTCTCGTGGGCTATTAAAAGTCTGTATTCTTCAAAGTCTGCTTTAGGCAAGGTCCAAATTCGAGCCATAAATATTTCAAATGTTTGAAATAAATGAGGGGCACTCCAGTGGAGTAGTATCTAGTGCCATAACATTGAGTCATTCGCCCACTGCAAGGCTCGGATTTTGAATTATCAGTGCTCAAGTGAGAGTTGTGTTTTGTGTTCCCTGCATATTTATGCAACTGGTGTCCCTGTTGTTAATCGCAAACTTTGAAATTGTCATGGAAAAGTTCGAAGCAGCAGAGTTAAGAGGTGGCACACAACTTCTTTTGTACCAGGGCTTTGCTGTCGTCAAGTAAAGCGCTCCAGAGTTACGTTTATACATTATTCTGTATTACAGCAGACAGGGTTTTGTATTATTTTTTACAAATAGAGCCGATTCTAAATAAAGATTTACACATTTAATTTTTGGGTTCATTCATATGTTGAAAGGAACTGTGGCTTTATCAGGAACGTTCAGGATGTTCACACGATTAATGTGCACATGTTGGAACAAGATAATAAATAATACTCATACCTTGGGAAGCCCTCGCACAATCGAGCTGCGTGGCTTTGTGAATGAACACACAGCTTAGGTCATCTGTTAGCAGAATACCTTGAATTATCACTGTCAGCTCAGAGGATAATAGTGCATGATCCCCCGTCAAACTGAAACAACTAATGCCAAATACAAAAACTATTGCACTCAAAATGTAATATTTCATCAGACAGCTTTGCTACATATTTGTGAAGGCTCTCCCGGGGATAAAACATCTATCAGGAACAGAAGCATATTGGCATACATCCGCTTAGCCACATGTTTTGTGTAACTAATTGGATAACCACACCAAGTAAAGCACGAAATTGCCTTCTTCTTTTTTTTTTTATCCCTCCTGCAGCAGTGGATGCAACCCTCTCTGCAGGGCGTTGGTGGGGCACAGAGGCACACACATTTATGAGTCATACATTTAATATGCTCTCCCTTCCTACTCATATCATAAACACTCTGAGAGATGGAAATGAAACATCCCCTTTTTTCCTCTTTAACCACGTCGGAGACTTCGTCAGAGAGCCGAAAGAGATTCTCTCCCCTGCGTCCTTCGAGTGTTTCTCATCCTTACTCTCCGGTGCCCCCTGACTCCTCGTCTCTTACCCGATCTGACACTCAAAAATGCTGCTTTGACTCCCCTTGTGCTAGTTTACAAAAAATGTTAGTGTGTATGCTTGTGTGTTTGGCTGAGAAGATAAGAGATTAGCATGAGTCAGATAATGATTCAGGACGCCAGGTGGCAAATGCCTCAAATCATGCGTTCTCTCTCTCTCTCTCTTGTTTCCTCTCACTTGTTCAGTGCCTTTTCTACTCCTCGCACTGTCTCTGCTGCTCTTTCGCTCATCGACATCTCCACACCGCTCCCACTCACAGTTTGAGCCTATCTCTTATGTCTCCCCATAACTCCCTCTTTCTCTTTCTCCTCGCGACGTCGCCTCGTGTTCCCCGTCTGCCTGCAACTGTGGCAAACTTAATAACCCACCGGTTCAGGGGTGGGCGTGGAGAGGTTAACAGGGGAGATAAAGAGGGTAAAGACAGATGGAGTGAAGAGGGAAGGTGGCGGGGGTGTAGTAGGGGGAGCGACGGCCAGATGTGGAGAGATAAACGGGAGCGTGTCGGATTGAGGTGGAAATTGAGCACGAATCTCAAGGAGTGTATAGGGAAAAAAGCGGCAGCTCACGTTGTGCTCGTGATGCTGGGTAATTTAGAAAGAGTGGGACATAGGAATGTGTAGTGAGAGGCAGAGAGGGTTATAGAGAGCTGTGTAGAGGTGGATGGAGGCAGGGATAGAGAGATAGAAGGAGGGGTGGTGATCCTGGGGGCCTGATGACTCATAGCTGTGCTGCGGTTTGTGCGTCACTGGCGCTGGCTGGAGGAGGAGATAGTGGAGAGGTCTACGCATTTAATTACAGCCTTCCAATTTAGACACACTGTACACACGCGCACCTACACACACACTCGCACAAAATAATATCACAAATAATCGTCTTACAAGTACACTAATTTGTAACACACCAGTATGTAGACAAGCACGGACGTAGGTGCACGCTGTGAGCACTCAAAAGATGTTCGCAGTGTCTTCAGCATACTTACAAACTGAATGTAAATTATTCTTTTTTCTACATTCCTTTTTTGTCCCTCACGGCTAAAAACGATTGTGGTCACGAGCGTGAGCATGCACGTTCTCTGCGTGCAGCCATCCCATCCCAGACAGACCTTGAGGCACGAAACTTATCAAGCCCCCCCCAAAAATTCCAAAATACCAAATCGTACCCTTTGAGCAGTTGCACCACACGGCTTGTGACTGGAATATGAAACAGAGACAGACATACAGAGGGACGTGCAGGACTTGCTTTGATGACGCAGTAAAGCAAACTCCTCTCTCAGATAATACTGCACGCTTGATAGTTCTCACAATACAATTTGCGCTACGTGATGTTGGAGTCATCCTGCTGGTTAAAGGTCATCCTTGTAAGAGCAGGATTTCTGCATCACCTGTAATGTATTTTGTTGATTATTTATGGCTGCATGGTTTTGAAGAAGACATGCAAGGCTTGTGACGTTTAAAACACCTCACCTGAGTGATTAGACTGTGGAAATTGTTCCAAAAATATCCTTATAATATCATATCATTTGCATTCAACCGTTTCTCAGCTGCTTTAGAAATTACTTCTCCTTCAGTCAAGTCGAGTTCATTTAAAAAGCACTTTTAACACCTGCACTTTCCCCAAGGGCTTGACGATAAACAAAGGACACATGCAGATAGAAATTAGAGTGAGAAATAGATAGATAAGAACATCATGAATAGCAGGAAATGGTGGATCAGCCTGCTCCAAAACAGGCACAAAAGAAAGTGTGACAGCTGTATTATATGGTGTGTTGACTGCGTATATTTTTGGCAGTGTACATTTTCTGTGAGGCTTTACAGGTATCTGTATTATCTAAAGCAGATTAGCTAAGTTTCAGATGTGATATGCATTTATTTATAATATATATATATATTTTACAGCAATGTAAGATAATTAAATGCAGTATAAAATAAAATGTTTATACAATTTATGTGTGGTTAGCTGTGAGTCTTGCATGATCAGCATAATCCCAAAACATCCAATTGGGTTTATAAAGAAGATTTCTCACATGCATTTACTAGATCTCCCGCTGATAACTACATTTTTTTCAGTATAAGTGATTATTTTGTTGGCTTTTCTCCCTAACCCTGTAACAAATATCCCCCTTCACATGAAAGAATATTTTTTTGTTTGTTTTTTGTTTCAATATCATTTCAGGTTTCTATTTACCTGCAGTACAGTGTACTTTGTGTCTAATAATATAAGATACACTACTATATATTGTGTTTTATCATAGGAAACTGCAGGGCGATTGGATTTCAAGGGCTCCTTCGCCTTTGAAACGACACAAAACAATAACATAAATATGAAAGAGCTCCAGGCTACAGAACATCCTAAGGACACACTGTATATGTCAAATAAATTAAATACTTTAAGTGAATTTATACTCATGCTAGATTTCAGAACATGTTGGTCTCACTCATTCTCATTTAATTTGAAATGTTTCACTCCACAAGCCCTTTCACCACCTTTCTTTTAATTTCTCTTTCTTTGACTTCCCTTTCTCATCCAAACACATTACCCTCCTTGTGTGCCAATTATCCCCCTAAGAGGCTGCAAGCCTTACTCTTAAACAATAGGAGCAATCAGTTGCCCTCTCTCCCTCTCCCCCTTCTGTGTCCCCCTTTACTCCACTTGCTTTTTCAGCAGAGAGTGCAAAGGGAGGATAATTTTTCCAAACAACAGTGTTGGGAGGAAAGTGGCAGGGGGAGGAGAAAGGAGAATCAGAAAGAGATAAAGAAAGCGAGAGGGCCGGGGTCACGTTGGTTCAAAGAGTCTAGAGGCACGTCTGACAATACAACACTGCATGCAGATGTTTGCTGTCTTAAGCCAAGGCAGGCAAATAAACAGCTGCTCTATAACCCTTGATACAGATCCTCTAAACCCTAAAATATACAAAACACAGCCACACTGTGACATGAAATGATTCTGCAACAAAGAAGCTGATTTTACAGAATACATTTACACACTTGAATATGCAGATGTATTTCTACAGCAAAACCACATTTCGTTAATGACTGATATCAAATGCTTAAATGTGTCTATTTTTGTTGTTACTCAAATAAGATGTTAAAATTATTTGTTTATCATAGTGTAATTTCATTAACCTTCAAAATAAAGGAATCTCATTTTTGATTAAAAGTTAATAAAACAAGATTTCATTAATTTTTGTAGATGAATAAAATAAGGAAGTATTACGAATTGTAATATAAATCATTGTGCCATTTTTTAATGTTTATTTTTTAATCAATTCAGGGGTGTTTTTTTCCGGCAGTTTTCCAGGTCTTTCAATTTAACGCCTATTTCCCCTTTCATTCATGCCTGCTATCATGAGTCATCAGCGGGCTTCGTCCCTGGGGAGGGAAATCCCAGCTGTCACTAAATAACTTTTCAGATCACACCAATAAAGCTAATGTCCACGGACACTAAAGGCCGCAGAGTCCATTTAACAGCTGCTTAACGCATGAGCACACAAGTGACACACACACCCACGCACACACGTACGTGTGTGCACAAACACACACGCGGATTGTTGTGGATTACTCTAACCAGGCTAATGATCTCCTCAATGGGACAACTGGGACTCTTCTGAGACCATCTTCAGCCTGAGGCCCCACAGGGACCTAGAGAGGGGCTCAGGGGTAATTACAATGTAAATGCTGCGCTTGTGTGTGTGTGTGTGTGTGTGTGTGTGTGTGTGTGTGTGTGTATGCCTGCATGTGCAAGATTAGGTTAATCTACAATCAAGCAAGTTTTGATTATGATGGATGTAAAAATCACTGAATATACAATTATTAGCAGTTTATAAAAAAAAACATGAATAATTAGATGCATGTTAACAGATATAACCCTGTTTGCGCTTGAGTTTAGACACTTTTCTGTCAATTTCTTTCTGTCATATAGCTTTCTTAAACTTGTTGTATAAGAAGATATTGAAATTAATAACTATATATAAATAGCAATGCAATATATTGTATTTTAGCTCATTTTCAATGATCTTGTCAACAAAAAAACTAGGGCTGTCAATCGATTAAAATAGTTAATCACGATTAATCGCAAATGAATCGCACATTTTTTATCTGTTCAAAATGTACCTTAAAATGGCTTTGACAGTTTTTCCCTCACCACAATTTAAAACAAGTTTGAAGTGTTATTTCACCTCCTTCTCGACAAGCTAGTATGACATGGTTGGTACCAAGGAATTCCTTATATTTTCTAGTTTCATATGATACCATTATTCACTCTAGCTTTAAAACTGAGTCCAATACAACCTCTGAAAGATTGATTGTGATAATGCATAAAAGAAATTAGTGGCGTTAAAAAAAAATTGCGTTAACGCGTTATTATCGAGTTAACTTTGACAGCCCTAAAAAAAACTGAAAGTCAAATCACTTATAAAATGAACATAAAATACAACAAAGGAATTCAATTCTGTGCAGCCTTTTCACATCCAAACAGTTTTGAATGAATAATCAACACGTTAAAACAAAATACTTCAAATTAATTTATGTGTGGTGCTTTTTTTTTAGATTCCAACAAAATTTAGCAAAGCTCACTTACATGTTAGGTTATGCACACCTTTGCTTTCTGTGCCTCTTAAAGGTTTTTCTATTGACATTAAGGTTCAGCTCTCGCTCTGTTCAGTAAACATTGAGATTTGTCATCAAGGAAACAACATTTCAACAGCACCTGCTCACATTTGAAATGATGTTTAAACATTCAAAATCAGCAGTGCTAGACGTATATGACAGGAAAGCAGAAGACAAGAAATGGAGGAGGGACTAATTGAGTGGGAGAGAGGGATGGGGGTAAATGGATGTATGATTGATGTGAGTTGGACGCTGGGATAGAGAGGGAAGGGGGAGAGGGGGAGTAGAAAATGAGGTGGCAGGCACAAATTGATCCTCACCTTCTTTTTTTTGTCATTCTGCCTTTGTTTCGGCTCATGGCCCCTCATCATCATCATCATCATTATTATTTCCCCTCTCTCTCCCTCTCTCTTTCTTTCTCACTCTGTCACAAGTCCCTCTTCCCGCCCCTCTCCGTGACGCTCGCCATGCCAATCAGATTGTAACATGACATTACGGCTCATTATACCTGGGCTGGATGAACGGTCTGCTGCTGGTGGCCAGCCTTCTCAGGTACAATATAGAGCACAAAACGAGGCGACGTGTATGAAATGTGCCTCAAAATGTAAATGTTCCGTTTCTTTGTCTCTTTATTTGCTGCATGTCATTTCCGTGGCGCCTAGACGGAATTGTGCGAGGCAGTGCATTATGTAATCTGGGGATACGGGCTTGTAACGCCTAAAGAAAGCACTGATGGAAAGAGATAGCGAGAGGGTGTAAAGAGAATAATAGACGCAAGGAAAGGGAGTGAGAAGGAAGGGGAAAAGGTAGAAAGAGCCATGAACGCTCAAGCAGCAGAAAAACATTGTGGTCATCTGCAGTGCGATGAGTCACCTGTAGGCAACACACACACACACACACACACACACACACACACACACACACACACACATATACGCACAAACTCAAAAGAGACAGGCTTTGCAATCACAGCCCACAGCTGTGTAGTTACAATGCCATATTGTCTCATAAACTGCATTCACTGAATGCGTCGCATTGTCAAATCTGAAACACAATCTTCTGCTGAAAGTACAAGTGAAAATAAAATGTGATGGAATTTAAAGATCAAAAGGAAATCACAAAATGATTCGACCTTTTTAAAGCCTTCCTGGCAAATTTGAGATATCAGCGTGATGATTAACATAAATTGTCGAACAAAATGTTGATGAAAGACAGAACTTAGTCTTTAGATGGTTTACTGCCGGCGTGATGTTGCTGCTTTTGCAATTAGTTAAAATAAAATCTGTGGATTAAATCAACCATCTGTATCCTGTGTACATATTTCCTTCTGCTACCCTTCTGCTCCTCCTCGTTTAGATCGGGCTTGAAAAGGCTGCGTCAAATGTGCTGTGATCCACGTGACTAAGATATTCAACATTGTACACACCAGATACAGTATATACTGGAGAAAATTAGTAGGGCTGCAACTCATAATTATTTTCATAATAGATTAATCTGCAGATTTTCTCGTTTAATCGTTCAAATGTTCAAAACCTCCAAATATTCAGTTTATTATAATGTAAGACCAAGAAAACCTGGAACCATCAAATATTTGGAATTTTTGATTATTAAAATAGTTGCCGATTAATTTTATTTCAATCAACTAATCGTTGCAGCTCTAAAATATTTCAACAAAAGCATTTCACTTCATATTTGATGTAAATAGGGCTGTCCCAAATACCATTTTTTGGGCTTCGAAGCTTCGATGATAAATATTTGAAGGTATTCGGAGCTTCGTGGTGCAGCAAGGCGCAGCAGGGCGCAGCAGGCCGACATGTTCTTCTGTTCATCTTTCTCCATTTCCGGCGTTTCAGCGCCGCACTACTGTGTACACACGCACCTCTGCACACAAAGAGACAACAGTAATAATTAATGTTGAATATGAATAATGAATAAAGTTGTGGGATTATTATTATTATTATATACTTATATATAAGAACTAAAAACATTTTTAAAAAACAAAGCATTCGAATAGTGATTTGGAGGTTGAATACGATGGTCGAAGCTTCGAAGCATTCGGGTCAGCCCTAAATGTAAATCACATTAGCATCACAATGTTATAAAGCAATAAAACAGCCTTTTGATGTTTGCAAATACAAAAAAAAATAAAAACAAAATTCAAATTCACATGGCCTGCAGGATAAAATGGTATGAAATTTCTATGAAAATATGTGTTATTCACCATATCATTACACAAAACTAACTTCGCTAATCTGATATTAATTATATTGCATGTTTTCGTAAACACAAAATATTTGTTTTTGTATATCGGCAAGCTTTAGTTTTGTAAAGCCAATGAGAACCCAAAGAGGACTTCCTACTAACTCGCTTTAATTGTATCGCTTCTTAAGGAATTTAATATTGAATATGTTGATATCTTAATCACAAATGTCTGCTTCAGCCTCTGGCATTTAATTTTTTCAGTGGCAAAGGACTTTCTAGCAAAGCTGTATGTTAAACTGACTCATTATTCATTGGCTGTCAGATAGCGCAAGGTTACTGTAAAAGAAAACCAAAGCATTTATGCTGCAGCCTGACAGGAAATCAGGTGAGCTTTCAACAGCAACATTAGCTAATTTCCAAATTTCCAATCTGTCGTTGGGTGGTAACATTATGTTGCTTTTTGAATGTGAAATATCTGACTATTGATAAGTGTTTCTGATGGCCATGTGGGTCATGTAGAGACCAACGTACAGTTTCTTTTTCCTTCTTGAGGCAAAAAAGATGGGAAAGATCTTGTCATCATTCATTCTAATTCTTTCTGCGTTTAACTCACACTCTCCAGTCGT
>CAKAOH010020600.1:0-19729 GCA_916701665.1 Sebastiscus tertius
CGTTTTAAAATGAATACTTTTTACTATGTTTATGCTTAACATCCACACTACGGCGTTTTTGAGCCACTAAAACGGAGGCGTTTGGCTCTAGACTGCCAGTGTCGAAGGTTTTTCGGCTGCTTCAGCATGTTGAATCGGCGGCGGAGCTCGTCGGTGAAAGAAATCCCTCTGATTGGCTGTTCAACTTAAACGAATAAGTGCACAAGAAGAGAAACGGGGGTGAGGAAAGCAAGACAACGGGTAAAATCAAGAGGGCACACACAGAACGCTCTTCGGATTTTTTTTATCTTCATCTCATCTGATCATTCCAATACACAGATATTTTCACAAAGACATGGCCATCTGGAATGAAGCTAAGCGGTGAGTGAGAGTGGTGTGAAAATGGTTGGCAAACTCAGCTTTATTTCATGTACATATCATAACAACAGCTTGTATATATGCCGTCCTCGATCTTCTGGTTTCCCTTTTTGAATGACGAATTTCATCTCACGCAGGCGCAGAATGTCCGTGCTAACTGGCCGTTGACTGTAGTCTTTGCGGTGTGTTTGAGTCCAACTTATCGGCCAAAACAAAGGCGACGTGAGGCGACGCAACAGGCTGCCTTCATCGCCGCTACTTCCTTTAGTCTGGACGGACAGAAACGGAGACCTTTCAAAATGATGACACATACACCCACGTTCGCTTCTTTATTGGGTCTTATCAGTCATGACGTGTTCTTCCCTGATTCGTCATGCCCCATTACGTGAACCTTTTCCTGAAGAAAACAAACAACATCAGCCTCAACCACCAGTGGTAAAGTTCAACATGGATAGCGTGTTGCATCAATTCCTATATAAATATAAATGCAAGTCCATTTACCATTTTCCCTTTAGCAACAGTATATGACGAACCCGGCTTTCAACTAACTCCAATGAAAACCCACCTGCGGCGTTATTCGACAGTCGGAGCAAGTGACGTAGTATTAATAGTGTTAGAGTCCATTCAGGAGGGCTGGTGGATGGATCAAACAAACACAAGACTTTCAACCAGGGACCAGTGTTCGTGTCCAGTGTGAAACTAAAAGTAACATTGACTTATTTCGTCATGTGTGTTGTTAGTCACGTTACTCATTTGTATCGTCAGACCCGTGAGTCACATGAGTTACTAGTCAGTGAAGTTAACGTCAACCATGACTGCTTCCTAACCCTAACTAAGTGGTTGTGTTGCTTAAACCGTGAAAACGGAAGTTTATTTTGAAAGGACACCATGCATGTAACGAGCGTTCTGAGGTGCACTGATCAAGCTGCGGTATTTGCCGAGTTGGGAGTGAGAATGTGTTGAAAATACAGCCAAAGCAATTACAGTATCTTCTGGTGGACATGGCCAGAAAAGTCGAATTGTAATACTATTGTGACACTTGTAATATCCCTGAATTTGACAGTTTTGCCAAATTGAGTGTTGGCAACTTCAATGCATGTAATATATCCGTGACGCTGTGATTTTTTTTTCATATGACTGCAGTAAAAAGCTAAATGTACAATTTTTTTTCATTTATGATTCACAATTTCAATATGTAAACATTTCAAAGGACCTTTAATTTGTAGAATATCTTTAGATGCATCACATTGAAATCAATGACATCAATGCACTTTGATTCTCTTAAACCGCAGCTCAGGTCAGTCACTGTTAATGAGACACCACACACCAAATGGATTCCAGCTTAAAAATAGACGCATACACATTGTGCGTGCAAAGATGCACACAAATGAAATCTGGTGTGAGTTGAGCAACAGAGCTGACAGTAGCATACATGCAGTTAAAGCTTTGTTACATAACTCTACAACTAGCAGGCCGTTTTACAACGCCGGCCTGGACCACACACACACACACGCACACAGTCCTGAGCAGCCTGATAAAATCCGCAGACCAGACTGGTTAGAGGGGTTGAATCAGGACAAAGGAGACGAAGGCGGCTTGACAGAACCAGACAGATGGGACGGACGGATGGATGGACGGATGGACGGACGGACGGACGGACGGATGGATGGATGGATGGATGGATGGATAGATAGATGGACGGGCGGAGTGAGGGAGGGATAGATGGATCGACAGATGTACAGATTGATGGACGAATGGATCAGTCAAATGATAAACAGATAATGGAAAGATAGCTGGTTGGACGGATGGATGATTATCATGATTACGATGAGAGATACGCTCTAATCAAGGGAAGAGTGAGATCATTACAGAAAGAAAGGGAAAGACAAAAATGGACTGCGAAAAAGAAAGTGATAGGAAAACCTCCCAGAGAGGAACGTGTTGGAGAGACACTGTAGCTCTGTGAAGTGTTTGAACCCACATACTGTAAATGCAGCAGAGATTGGCCTAGTTATGAGTGTTTATCTTGCTCCAACAGTACACAGTGTCCTTATTATAACAGCATGCATTTGTCCTTTAGATAAATCTATGAGGTAGAATGAAATGGTTTTAATAGAGAGAGTTGATCAAGCCGGAGCACAACCCCAAATAATTTACCAGAGAGATAATAAGAAATAATCTCAAAATGATAAATACTCCAGTTTAGAAAGAGGGGATGTATTGCAATGATCATCCGTTTCATGTATTGCCAGGATAAATGTTACCTTGCTATGAGTTACTAACATGACTTTCACATGGCACATACATGCCTCCCTTGGTTATCTTTACATTACATCATTCAGCTTGATTTTGTGATCTGCAAAAGTCATGGCTAATAACGCTGATCCAGGTCTGCAGAGCAATGCTTGTGTGAAACCAGGTCCTGGTCTTGGCAGGGGACACTACACAACGAGATTTGTCTCTCAGCTGTTCACGCAGATGAGGTAAAGAGAAAGATTATATATGTCAAGAGACTAATAGACTGGTGCAGGAATGAGTTCTAAAAAACAGAAATGAGATAGCATTTTAGCACTTCCTGTTCCCTCGTCTGGAAGTCAATGGGTTTTTTTGAATGGGTTTTTGGTTACATGCCAAGCTTAACGTTTTATTCAACAATAGAAAACGCCAGTAAATATCCCACTCGTTAATTTTGCAGCTTTTATGTGTCTTAAAAAGGCGGTTGCTAACAAGGGTGTAAATTAGGCTACTAAACATCATCACGTTCACCGTTACAGCCTCGTTGTGTTTACTCGCGCTCATGCGACCGTGGTGTAGTTTGTTTATAGCCTAACGGTAACTTTTTACCACAAAAATCATAAAAGTGGGGTTCATTTGTGGAGATTATCTTCCAGTTGGCTATCAGCTTGTGTTGACTCCAGGGAAATGAAGAGTTTCACTGTCACATTATCAATCCACTTCAACCACAGGTGCCTTTCCCCGTGCACATTTCGTTTTCCATTCAGAGAAAATGACTTTCTTTTTCCCGTAATGATATCAATGTGCACGCAGCACAGGTATCAAGCTGGAAAGCAGATGGTCCACAAGGCGAATTGTGTATGTTGTGTATGAAAAGACCCAAAATGAACACTGTAAGCTGACGACTTGATTTCTATAAGCGAATTACAGTATTTAAACAGCATCTGTATAGGAATGATTCTGTTTCAAGCTTTTGATCCATATAAGAGGTTGATCAATGTAATTGTGATCACTATAAGCCGTCTCAAGCGGGAGATTACTGTGCTTAAAAAAACAGATTTTGTGAAGTTGAAATAATCCCCCCACAGTTTTTGAATATTTTTCTGGGTAAGGACCCGCATGCTCCCTGCTTTAACTTTGCCCCCCCCAGAATTGCTTGCAGGACGCCCCTGTCTGGAAACATATCTGTTAAATTACTACACTAATTAGGAAGAGAACAGTTCAGACTCAACAGGGTTGTAGCTTGGTGTTAGCTTGATTCGAAAGAGCAATTTGTGGACTTAAAGCTCTAGTTATTGATTTCCGACCACTATGGAGGCAGAGCAACCCCGAAGCAATCTGACAGACACACTGCCCTGACTTTTTTTTCACCTCATAAAGTTATTAGGGCTAACGTGCCAGCAAACCATTGCCTACCTTTTACACATTAGCGTTCATTTGAATCGGTTGTGTTGTGTGATGGCAACCTGACAAATGTCAGTTTAAAGGTGCTTTACATGTATACGATATTCAGACCATTAATATAACAGCAAACAATTATTTGCTATGCTAGGGAGGGGTGTTCGGGCCCAAAACCGGCTTGATTCTCATGTAGTGTGTACCCGGCATTACTCTCAGATTAAGGGCACACTCACACATGCGCGGAATTAACATTGGCGAATATTCGCCTCCCCGTTCACTTCCGGTGGCAAAGCGAATTTGCATCTTCGCATCGTGTGGAGTTCAACTTTGGTGAACTTTGACCGGCAAAGACGCAGCCTCAAACGATAGTAAAGACGTTTGTCACACACGTCTTTACTATCGGCCAACCATTGACCCCGCTTGGCACTGCCCACATTCACTACAAATATCAAATATTGCGTTGGCATGCGATGGTCACTCGCCTGCAATTCCCTCGTGTGTGACCGTGCCTTAAAGCTGACAGTCCATCTTTGAAACCTCAGGCCTCTTTCATGTCCAAAGCAAGAAGAGTCAGGAGCCAAGACACTGAAAGATGCTCTGCTGCCTACATACTTTTGGAACACGCTGTGCACTTGAGAGCCAGCTACATTTCCCACAGTCAGGTCTCTGAGCTCACTGCCGGTCCCACTCTTCCCTCCAACTACACCTGATGCCATAAATCTCCGAAACACTCCTCCTCTATCTTATCTCTGCTGTTTGGCTTTTCGTTCTTCTCCTACGTTTGCCAACATTCGTCTCTCCTCTCCTCCCACCTCTCTCTTTCCTCCCTCGCTCCACTGCATTTCCAACGGAGCCGCTCTGTACAGTAGGGTTTCCATAGCAACGCTCACCGACATGCAGCAGGTCAGCGTGTCACGAGGGACTGAGTGTTCCCCGCTGCTATTGGCCACCCGGCCGGCTCTACCGGGCTCTGATTGGCTGGCTTGGCCTTCCGGGCTAATGGTGTTTACTGAGATGAAGAGCTAAGCTGACTGATTACCAACCACACACACGCAGAAAGAGAGAGGGAGTGAAGTAGAAAAATGAAAAGACAGCTTCAGTAATCATTTTAGTGAGAAATGAAGTGAGTCACAAAGGGAGAGGCAGAGATTACAACTGTCACTGTGTACAACAGTGGTAACAGCTAGAGATTACAGCAGTAGTTGTTGTTGTACTTGACTAGCTGATACACCACACACAGTGTCAAACGCACAGAAACTCAATCTACTATCCTTCCATGAAGACTTCACCAAACACCAAGAAGAAAAGAAAAGAGCACTTATATGAAGGCACATCCAATCACAGATGCTTCATTAAACGATGCTCGTCGTGACAGCTCAGCAGCATCCTGGAACCTCCCTCCTGTCCCCCAGCTGTTGGCAAATACGCCACAACAACATTATAATTGTCCAACATTAACATATCTTGCTAGCTTGCTAAAGGGCCGCCAACAGTGCAGTAATTATTCCAGCTCTGACCACGTTATGTAAGCTGACATAATAAATTCACTTGTCATGTATAAATACGCCCAGCAACTACATAAATTATTATCTACACTGAGGCATGATAGGTGGGCCCAGTGGAGTCAGAAAACCTGCTTCCTTTGGGTCATGTAATGGTTAGATGTGAACGTTATGGTGCATGTAAAAGGCTGTATTTGAGAGGATATCTTTGCAGCCTATTTGAGTGTGTGGGAGGAAGCTCTTCAGCTAACAGTGCCACTGTGTTTTCTATCATCCTGTAACTCAGGGCGCTTTCACAAGATATTGGCTAGTCCGAATCAGAGTGAAATTGATACTTTTGGTTTGTGCTGACTTGACTATGACTTGCCCCAAACTGCATGTGATTATCATAAAGTGGGCATGTCTGTAAAGGGGAAACTTGTGGGTACCCATAGAACCCATTTTCATTCACATATCTTGAGGTCAGAGGTCAACGGACCCCTTTGAAAATGGCCATTCCAGTTTTTCCTCACCAAAATTTTGCGTAAGATTGAAGCGTTATTTAGCCTCCTTTGCGAAAAGCTAGTATGACGAGGTTGGTACCAATGGATTCCTTAGGTTTTATAGTTTCATATGATACAAGTATCTTCACTCTTAAAACTGAGCCAGCTACAACATAAAAATCCCAAGTTTCATTAATGCGTTAAAGAAATTAGTGGTATTAAAACATATATTTTAACTCAGCGCTGATCTACTGTGCACACAAATCCCTTCTTGACTTCATAAACGTCACTTTTTTTGTGGACTTCATTTAGCATATTCTGTGTGTTCTCTTCGGCCCAGATGTCAAGCGAGCATCGGAATTCTGCAAAAGTCCAGGTCAGCCCTCGTTCACTCATGTTAACCTGTGTGCATCTCAACGCATGCCCGCACAGGCAGCCTGCATTTTGGTTCTCCTGAAACGGTCCGAGACCACCTCTCACAAGCTGTCTTGGACCGGTTGTTTTGGTTCACACCAGAGTACGATTACTATGTTCACAACTGCCCAAACGAACTGCCCTAGAGTTCGATTAAAACTTTTGCTTTGCGACCTCTAGCTCATACTGCAGCATCTGTGCTGCTCACTTGTTTACAATACTGCGTATAAAACCTCCACCTACCATTGTAACTGCACTGGTGTTGATTGTATTTACTTGTCCAGTGTCCAGTGTCCAGTTTACCCTGGATAAGAGTGAGCTTGTAGCCTACTGGTCTTCTCATGCATTGTCTTTGATTGTTGTCAGTGACAGTGGGAAACCTTGCTGAGATGTGGACTTGAGTCACATGACTTGGACTCAAGACTTTAAATTTGCCTTGACAAAATCAAAAAAGACCTGCAACTCGACTTGGACTTCAACACCAGCAACCCATGACTTCACTTGGAGCCTTTTACCCTGGATATACTTGATACTTTCCCCCAAGCCCAAAGATTAAAAAGTATGTTATTTAAAAAGTGTGTGCACGAAGACGATCAACTGCCCGGTACCGGAGGTAACTTAGACAGCGTCAGAGATGTTTAGTTTATTTACTTTTTGAAGGATCCTTTATTGATTTGTTTGGGAAGATGATGGGGGAAAAAATGAACTGAACTGAACAAACTGAATTTCTATCTTTTGTTGTTGTTTTTTTTTTTGTTGAAGTCTAGACTCTTTAATTTTGGTGAATATTATTGGGACTTGCATTTGATTACATTACACTAAATTCCCCAGATCCACTTTGTTTTAACCAATCCGACAGCATCCAATCAAGTTGCAGAAGAAAACCATGAACAACCAACGTTACGTTACTTTGTTGTTAAAATGACATTACATTGGTGGAGAGCGCAATATGACTTGTTTGAGACTCAAAACTCAAAGTGTAGGACTTGGGATTTGCCTATCTTGACTTGGGAACTGAATTTCAATTTCTATTTCAACTAATTTTTATATAGCGTCAAATAATAACAGAAGATATCTCAAGATGCTTTTCATATGGAGCAGGTCTAGACCATACTCTATAGTTTAGAGACCCAACAAGAGATTCCCCCATGTGCATGCATTCATATGCGACAGTGGCAAGAAAAAGCTCAGTTTTAACGGGTAGAAACCTTGGGCAGAACCTAGCTCTGGGTGGGCGGCCATCTGCCTCAACCCGTTGGGTTGAGACTTGCCTGTCTTGACTTGGGGCATGCGTGCAAAGACTTAAGACTTATTTGGGACTTGCAAAACAATGACTTGGTCCCACCTCTGCGTCTTTGACCCCAGTCCTTACTTCAAAAGCATTTGTGAGTTAATTATGAAGTCATTGCCTCATGTGTTTTTGAACATTTTGAAAAACGTGACTGATAGAGTCCTCCTATCCATGCTATCAAATACTCCTTAATTACATGGATATAGAGCGGAAAGCTCTAAGATATCTGTCATTGCTCAATCATTTGGTCAGTACAGGATCTGTCTCTGTGAGAACCAGTGTGCTGCTCCTGTAGCTGAATGCTGACTAATTCCTTTATTCTGTTCAAGATGATCCTGTTAAGCACTTTGCCTGGTATGAGTAGGAGTGTGATCCCTCCGTGGTTTGCACAGTTGCTTGAGGTTGCCCTGTATAGAGGGTAGAGCATCTCTACCATGCTATTAAAGAAGGGATGTTGGCAGGTCCTGCTGCCTTTCCAGATATCCACAGGGTGCCTTTAAATCCATCCTGGTTCTAAGAAGATACAGTATGACCTTTCTTTAACTGTGTCTTGGTCAAGGATGGTTCAGCAGAGTGCGTGGACATTGGTGAACACAATGGCTAGTGCAGTATTCAAAAGTGTTACTTTTCAATACTCTCTGACTACATCATCTGAAAGATTTGATGGTCTCTGAAGGCAAACATCTCATAGATTCAGCCACCCATTCGCTATGGAGGGGGACTGTCGGTGTTCTTGAAAGCTACTTCAATTCTAAGGTGCATTTTTTCGGTTGTTTTCCAACCAGTGGGCTACCTCCAGGTCTGAAAAATGAAGTCAATGCGGAAGTGCCTTAAACTTGCATTCTTTCTAACGACTCCTCTGGTTGCAAAAAGAAGTCTGATTGTATAGAAGTCTATGAGAAAATGACTCATCTTCTCACTTGATTTATTACCTCAGTAAAGAATGTGTTCATTTAGTAAATTATGGTCCCATTTAGAGTGAAATAGACCATAAAGCAGGGGATACCTTAGGGCGTGGCTACTTTGTGATTGAGAGGTCGCTACTGTTGAATTGTCCGGTCTAGGAGTTGTCTGTGTTTTCATCTTTGAACTTTAACCCTTTCACAGTGTGTTTTCAGTTCATGAGTTGAAGATGAATATTTTAAAAAAAAATACCATCCAAAGGTACCGAATAAAAGTATGGCTTTTCCTGACAAAAAATATTATGATTGTGAATTAATCATTTAAAAAATGTTGGCGGGTCCAAAACGAATGTTTTCTTTATCTCTTTAGAAGATGTCTAACGTTTGGTTCCCACTTCTAACAAGGCGTGTGAGCCAATAGTAAAACGACATTAGTATGACATGGTATCTCTGAGTCGTCAAAAAAAAAAAGAAGGAAATGCAATGGCACAGGGGGGGGGAGGGAGAATGCGACATCTAGTGACTGAATATTATCAATGTTATCAATAGCACCTTTAAGTATACCCTTTTTGGTCACCTGAAAGGGTCTTATTCAGCATTTGGTTGTACTTAGCTCCACCCTCTCATGTCACTTCTGGTTGCAAAAAAACAAGATGGCAAAGGGACAAAATGTTGAACTCAAGGCTTCAAAACGCCTTTCCACAAACCAGTGGGTGACGTCACGGTGACTACGTCCACTTCTTACATACAGTCTATGTTTCCAACTTGTATATATATATACACGTATGATTGATTTGGAGAGTCAAAAAGGTATACGTGAAGACAACCCATTTGTATTAATGTACAAAATTATATTTACAAATAATGCTGAACTATAACATACAACAAGGTCATCAAAACAAAATCGGTTACAAAACAACAGACAAGGATGGACATTTTCAAATGTTCAGGGCAACGGCACACCACCATGTTATCATGGGTCTTTTTCGTGACATTTTTTAGCAGATAAATAATCCTCAAATGGGAATCTGAAAGACTCAGACAGAAAAAGGGCCTAAGCGAAATCTCTTAAACGGATAATGGTCCCACACAGTGATTTACACAGGCAGAGGTTTAGCTTTGAACTGACTTCCCTTGCTTTCAGTGTTCAGTGATTTGACCGTGGTTTAGCTGGTCTGTCCGCTATGTGTCTGTTGATCCTGTCGGTCTGTATGACCTGTTGTCTGTCAGTTACCATCTGTCTTTCCTTTTGCCTGAGCAATTGTTGCTTTTCTCCTCAGCTGATGTGTCAGGGTTACCTGATCTTATGGGTTATCCTGACACATTGGCTTCTGTCTCTTTTTCTGTCTTTGGTATTTCTAACACTACAGTACAAAATATAAATCCACTCGCAATCAAGGACACACATTTACACATGCAATACACCAGACTCACTTCTTTCTCCTAAAAGCAGTGCACATTGTATCATCACCCATAAATGGCGGAGTCCAAAAAAATCCACCTCCTCAGCATTTGTACATTGCTTTTTGGATTTCCCACAGATGCGCTCCAATTATACAGTGAAGAAAAGTATTCAGAAGTGTGTTTTTTCTTTTTTCTTCAGGGCCATTGCTAATACGCACCTCATCTACTGCCACAACAACCCCTCTGCAGGCTTTAGCTTATGTAATGGGAGTGGTTTGATGGTTGTAGTGAGGATTAGCAATGCTGTCTGAAACATGAAAACTCTAAATATCTATCTTGGACGTCTGCCCCGCACCACTGTTGATACATTACTAACTGGACATACTAATGAGGGAGTTTGCCCTGGAAGCACTTGGGATGGCATGGTGCTGCAACTTCTCTAAAACTCAATTATTAGGGACTGAATGAAAATGTATAACAGAGGATGAGGGTAAGAAAAGAGCTTTTCACTGAAGTTAGTCACAGTTTTTTTTTGTGAGAGCATGGGAGGGTCTTTCAATTTTTCTTCTCACCAGTTTTATATTTTATTTCGTGCTCCCGTTGCAGATTCATTGTAAAATAATGAAAATGATTATTCCATTAACATAGGTTATAGGGTGCACCATCTCAAATTGTTAACGCTTTGCCTCTTTTAGTTATTTATGGTGAATTGCTGTAACTGTACTGTTAAATTGTTTTGAGATATAGAGTGCTCCAGGGATGACATATTTTTGTTGGCCAAGCACCCAGGTGTCTGTAGCCAACAATGCTATTTGCAACCGACCCGGGAACACATTAGACACTGTATGTCTATTTTTTGTAAAACATTACTAAGCAGTTCTGTTGCCTAAGCCTAACCAAGTAGTTCTGTTGCCTAAACCTAACCAAGTAGTTTTGTTGCCTAAACCTAACCAAGTAGTTCTGTTGCCTAAACCTAACCAAGTAGTTCTGCTGCGTAAACTTAACCAATTAGTTCTGTTGCCTAAACCTAACCAAGTAGTTCTGCTGCCTAAATTTAACCAAGTAGTTTGTTACCTAAACCTAACCGAGTAGTTTGTTACCTAAACCTAACAAAGAAGTTATGTTGCCAAAACCTAACCAAACTGCGACTGAAAACTGAAAATAATTATTTAAAAAGAAAAACAAAAAATAATAAGTCATCTAATTGTAAAAATGGACACCTCATGGGACTCAAACGCTGGCCTCCCTGGGTGAAAGTTCACCACCACAACCTACTCCCTGCACATACACTGTCACTTGTTATATTACTACTAGTATTACTACTACTAATAATAATAATAAATCTTTCTGCTAGAAAGGGCTTTCTGGCAGAAAACCCTTCGGCTAATTAACTACTATTAAATTAAGTAGCATATTCAACTTGGTCGGCTGTAGATAGCAGATAGCTGCCGTGTGACTTTTTCACCCAGTGGCAAAATCCATTATTATTGTTGTTGTTGTTGTTGTTGTAATTATGCATTTCTCCGCTGTGGTAATGGAGCATTGGATGAGAACTGAAGAATTCAAATTGCTGCCATTGAAACCCCCACCAGCACAAACAATCTGAGACAGAAAGTAAACTGTGTGAGAGACTTGACCTTGTGTTGTGTAATCGTACTCTTCCTCCCCATTCTCACATACACGAATACAGACACTCCTCCAACATGCAAGTGCTGACATGGTGAAACAACGCATTAATAATTCATAAAATAACCAATTTCAACTCCCTCACAGTCTCAGTCACGTCTTGCTCCATGCTTTCTCTTTCTTACCGCTGCGCTTCACGAATCAATATCCCGAGGTGTAAAGTAGTAACAGAGGCTACTGTGCAGTAATATAGACGTATACATGAACTACTTTGAATCCTCTGTAACCAGTGAAAAGATGTGAGTTGCAGTTCAAACAAATTTTGACAAGTGTCTTCTACTGCTGTGTCCTTCGAATGAAATGCAGACCCTACCAGACAGATGGTTTTAACCTAGAAATAGAGAACAGACGTGCGCATTTGTTAAAGAGACAATTATGAATTCAGCCCGGGGGTTGGCGCGTGATCAAATCGCTGTGCCTCTGTGATGTTTCCGCAGCTTTGATCTCTCTGTGTTAACTCTTTCTGTGCGGCTGCCTCGTGCCCACGGTCGCCTCGGCCTGGGTTATAGGCCCATATGATTTGAGAGTGCTTCCTGTTTGGCCTCCAGGCAGAATCACTGAAATCGTTTTGGCATGCGAGTTGTGAAGCAGATTCTCCTCACAACTGTATGCCCGGGGTTGCGGCCTTTACATATACAGAGGTCAATTTTTTTTTTTCAATACGACTGTGACAGGTTCATATCGAAACTAATCTGCTGTGGCATGTCTCTTGTCACAAAGCAGGTAAAACGTTCAAAAGTACAAAATGTACTGTCTTTTTCTGACTGCTCAAAGTTTGTACCTCAGTCTGGCAGATGCTCGTGTTTTCTAGTGTTTCCATGTAATTCACTTATATTACATGGAAACTGTAAATGGGTTTGATTTAGAAGGTGTATCCCGAGTAGCAGCCTGCCTCTCAGACTGTATCTTTCAGCACCATGGAGAGCGACAGGCCCACATTGGAAAAGCAGCCTAGTGCCCCACTGAATATTTGATTCACTCAGGCATTACTGGTCCAGGGTGGTATATGCTTCCAAGGAATCATGAAAAAGCAAAAACCCACACACTGATCCACATATATTTATTCACTCGCGCACGCACTAAGTTGCAGTTTCATAGTTGCACTGAACTAAAAGTAATGCAGTCTGATACAACTGCCCTGAGATGAATCCTACCGTCATTGAGGTTATAGTTCAGTTTTTACTGAAACTGTTTAAACCTGCAGTAGGCAGAATGTTTTTGGCATCATTGGGCAAAGTGTACTGAGAAAAAACTAGACTTCTGCATCTCCTCATGGCTCTGTTTTCAGGCTTTAAAAAAATCTAGCCTCTGACGGGAGACTTTAGCCAAACACTGGTCAATTCAGAGAGAGCGTTCTTATTGGCTGTTTGGAGGCAGCTGTCAATCACTCGCAAACTCTGATGAAATGGTCAAACTGGGCAGCGCTGATCAAATATGAACTAATGTTCTGTTACTGTAATGCCTATTTCTCAAATGTTTTCAGAAACATCTTGCAGTGTACTGTTTAGCTGTAAAATTAGAAAGTTTGCTCCGGCTGGTGGGCGGTGCTTGGTATTTCCTCAACTGATCTCAACATGGCAGCCGGGTCACAAACTTTCTCATTACACAAATTAGAGTGCATTCACTTTTCGTAGGTAAAGCTATGAACGGTGTATGAGAACATCCTGTAAGGAAGTCCAACACCCACTGGAAAACATGTTTAACTTCCTGCTGAGAATATAGACACAGCTAATATCCCCGCATTACCCCCACAAGACTCGTATTTTGCAGTTAGTATATGAGAAATCAACATACTTGACAGTTTTATAGTAAAAGGAAATGAACAATTGCGCGGACGTCAATCAAATTGATCGAACAGGTCCTCATTTTTATAATATGCTTATTAGATTTCTCACCGAGAATTAGATGAAAGGATTTATACCACTCTCATGTCTGTATGGTGAATATGGAGCCACAGCCAGCAGCCTGTTAGCTTAGCTAACAGACTCGAAGCAAGGGGAAACCAACACGTTCTCACTCCCAATTCATCAAATACCAGCGTTTGGTAAGCGCCCCTCGGCATCAGAAACCAACATACCGAGGCACCCTTTAGCGACAGTAGGTGATGGGGTGACCAGGCTTTCAACTAATTCCAATGTAAACGCTCCCGTGGCGTTATTCATGACATAGTATTAATAGCGTGAGAGTCCGTTATGGACGGGTGAGAGGGCTGGTGGACGGGTCAAACAAACCCAATATTTTCAGCCCGGAGACCGGTGTTCGTGTCCCGTGTGAAACTAAAAGTTGATTATTTGTCACTTCAGTCTTTAGTCTCGTGACTCTTCGATATCGTCAGTCCCGTAAGTCCTGTGAGTCGTTAGTCATGTGACTCGTTAGTATCGTCAGTCACGTGACTCAGTAGTCACGCGAGTTGCTAGTCAGTTAGGTTAACGCCAACCATGACTGTTTCCTAAACCTACCTAAGTAGTTGTGTTACCTAAACCCAACTTCCTGTGAAAACGGAAGTTTCTTTTGAAAGGACACTATGCATGTAACGAGCGCATATTGACACTCCGTCCCTGGTCCGTCCAAAAGTAACGCAAGAGGGGTACCCCGTGCGTTGGTCTCCGATGCCGAGGGGAATTGACCAAACGGCGGTATTCGACGAGTTAGGAGTGAGAATGTGTCGGGGAAACGGTAACCTGGCTCTGTATAAAGGCAACAAAATCCGCACTTCTAAAGCTCACTGATTTGTACTTCGGGGTTTTCTCATTTTAAACATCAACTTTTCTTCTATTCTTATGACCACAGTCATGTAGCAGTCAGGACTTTTTTTTTTTCTCTCTGTCTGAGTCTGAGTCTACGTCTTTCTGCACCTTCAGCAGAAACACTGTCACACAGAAACACAGGATATTTTCTGTCTCTAGATACTCTCTCTCTTCTTCGTTGCCCTCTGTCTCTCTCCTGCTCAAGCATGCTGGCGGCCATTTAATGAAATGGTAATCTTATCACGCTGTTGCACGGGTGTTTGTGTGTGTGTGTGTGTGTGTGTGTTCTTTGATCCGTCTGTCATATGGCCGTACAGCTGTGTGCTGACATGATTACAAAGGCCTGGCCAGATGTGCTGACCAGCTGTCTATGACACAGGCTCTGTTTTTGTTTGTGTGTGTGTGAGGGATGAGAGGCAGCATATTGTCCTAATGACAAGGGCAGGTCCAGAAACAACACCACTTCTCACTTTTTTAACAGCGCTGTGGATGCACTTGTTGTGCCCACGTGAGTGCATCTTAGAACGTAAGCAAGAATACGATTGGCTCGTAACGTTGGCTCCATTCAGCACTTCCCACTTCACTGACACTTGAGCCCACAAGGGAAATGTTTGTGTGTGTGTTTGCGATCGAGACGGAGAACGTGGTTGCAGTCCTTATATGGTCATGTAGTTTGGTTAGAGCGAGTGCGTTTGCTACAGAATGAATCAGAGTGCTGTTACATCAGAGGTACGGGCAGGCGGGATGGATCACTTGCACTCCTATTGGAACACACACTTCCGTTTGAGTGTGTGTGTGTGTGTGTGTGTGAGAGAGAGAGGAATGACAGAAACACACATACTCAGATGGCCTACTTTTCAGCAACATGGGGATGTAAGGACTATTATGCAGCAGTGAGTGTGGGTAGTGCAGAGACATGGTGTGAATGATTGAGAATGGATGGACAGAAACTTATTACTTTTTCAAGTTATTTTTATAAAAAATACGACTTTACACACAACAGAGAGGAAGTGAATTATTCTGATACTGCTGTGAAATTATTTCAGTTTTGGGATATTTCTCAAAGTTTTATTCAGGTCAGAAACCATAATCTTTTGCCAGTAAGAATCACTTAATCACCATACATAAAAAAAGGAAAGGACACGACTCAGATCATACTGTACCTTTCATGCCATGCACAGAATAAATAAAATGTGACATAAATTGATATTTCTGGAAAGGAATTAATACAAAGATAAATAAATTAAGAAGCAAATTAAAACGGAAATATCAATTTATGTCACACTTTCTCAATTAATCCATGGCTGCATTTATTTTAACATTATTTTTGCTGCATTTAATGACATATTTATAAATTTATCGAGTCATTTATTTATTTATTAATTTATTTTTTATTTTGGCAGGTTCTGTCCCCCATAGATTTTAACCACGTTTCAAATAGGTCCGGTGTTGTGCCCATCGACAGCTGTTTCCACCAGTCAACGGCATGGGATTGTCTCCCAACTGGGTTATCCATCTAGCTACATAAAGAATAGTGACTAGTGTGGATGAGACTGACACAGCTGTACAGGTTGTTGTAAGATGCCTTACAGCAATAATAACTCTAATGTTATCAATGTGAATAATATTAAATTTATTGCTCCTAGCAACTGCTAACGCAACTTACATGACAACTGAAAATGACATTAGCGGGTTGGATACATAACTTGCTACTGACTGGTTAGAGCAAAACAAAACAAAGTAACCCCCTCTCCCAAGAAATCAGGTACCATGAACACAATGTCAGGCTGAATGAAGTGAAATTAATGACTTGATATATTATAAAATAATGCAAGTAATGTTCAGAGCCAAATCAAAGTCCCTCCAAAACGGTGTACAAGGTTTTTTCACTACAGGAGAGTAAATATGATCTGAGACACAAGTATTTGTAAGTTTACTGTACAAAAAGCTAAAACAGGTATTAAAAGGAGATGTATTTCTATTATTGGAGTCAAATTATGGAACAATGCTAACATAAATTTAGAATGTGTAATTCACATTTAGTTTCCAAAAGAATGGTTTCCACAGCTATTTTTGAGGGTTACAAGTGTGAATGATTGTTTATTTCTAGAGGGTAGCTTAATTTGATAAGAATATAGGTTGGGCATATATAAGCATTTTGATTCTGACTGTGCCTGTTCAGTCACTTCTTAATACAAAGACTGTTGACTTTGTTAATACTGTTTGTACTGTACTGTTTCTACTTGTATTATGTGTGATGACTGAATAAAATACTACCACTAATACTACTACTACTAGTCTAATGAAATTGCAATTCAGTATGATTATCGGGCTACAACGAGAAAGGGCCCCTACATGAAGTCATAATGCTGAGCTGATATTGAAAACCAAAAAGATTATACTGCATACACCGTGAACCTGGGGTTTTGGTGCCATTGAATGTCTGGGGGCCCCGCGGCAGTTCCTCATTTTGCGCGGTTGGTAGTCAAGTTTTGTATCCAGCAACTGTTGATTGTTTGTTTCCTGTCTGTGCAATACATAATGGTAGTTATTATAGCTCTTGAGTTATTAACCACTGATTGGACACCACACTTTAAGAAACATTGTGGAATCAATTTATTCCACTATAGGGCATAATAATTATCAACGAAAACGTCCCCGTGGTCAGTACCTAACATCAACTATTCGTGGTCAATACCTAACCTTAACAATCTCGTGAGAGTTTCCCAAATTGTGGATTACCTTCTAGACACAGCCCATTTAAAAATGGCGGGTTTGTGCAGGATGTCCCATTTCGCACAAATAGCGATTCTAGTGGTGATTCTCTGCAATCCAACCAATCAGTGGTTTAACCCCACCCTCTTTTTCTCCTCTTTCTTTAGGAACATTTCAAGGCCAGTGGGTTGGCGGGATGCGGCACGGCTATGGAGTTCGCCAGAGTGTCCCATACGGCATGGCGGCCGTCATCCGCTCCCCGCTCCGTACCTCCATAAACTCTCTCCGCTCCGGTTCGGAGCACAGCAATGGTACAGCTCTGCTGGACCGGACCGGGGCGGTGGTTCCTGGTCCTCCTGCGGTTCCTGGCACTTTGACCACCAGCGTCTCCATGTGCAGCACGGGCAGCAGCGGCAGCAGCCCCGCTGTGTCTCGTGGAGGCTTCGTGCTGACGGCACACAGCGAGGCTGAGCTGCTGAAGGGGAAGAGGAAAGGCGGGCTGTTCCGGAGGTCCATCCTGTCTGGGCTCAAGCTGAGGAAGTCCGAGTCCAGGAGCTCCCTGGCCTCCCAGAGGTCTAAACAGAGCTCGTTCAGGAGCGAGGCTGGGATGAGTACTGTGTCCTCTGCTGCATCTGATATCAACTCCACTATCAGGTAATAACAGGAGTAGATGATGGAGGGGGTTGGGGTGGGCAAGCTCTAATGCAGGTCAGGTAGATGTATGGTCTACTAGTTAGTGAGGTTGTCTCCAAACTGAAGAAGAAAAGCCCATGGGTGTATTATAAGATGATAAAAGTGATGACTTACAGCCAGTATATCCATTATTACAGCCGCATACAGCTAGCAGGAAGCTGACAGAACCGGATATGCCGAATATATGGATTCTGTTAGTGAATTTCAAAACTTTTAGGACAACGATTTAAATGAGGGCTATCTAAATGTTTGTACTGAGAAATTGAAAAAAAGTATCCTCTGATTTACAGACGTCTCTTTGTACATCCGTGGCCACAGATTCATTGGTGTTTTCAGTCCGAAATGGCGGCAGCAGCGCCATCTAGCAGCTGGTGTCAAAAAAGCACGAGAGTTTCTCTTTGCTTCTATACTCTTTGCCCTTAATGACCCCCATCTGTGGTGGTTATAGCGACTGATAACGCCTATTTAATGGCCTAATAACTGTTGAATCGGGTGCTTTCATGCAGAAACATGTCAAAGCAGTTTCAATGCCATTTCATGGGAAGATTAAAACCTACATACTGTACTGGCTGACTGCAGTCCAATAACTCTCCCTTTGAAAATGAGAAGTCCCTTAAAAAAACCAAGCAACAGTTGAATAATTGGAGAGTTATGTGTGTTATGTCAACTCTGTCATGAGGTAATGGAATGAATGAAAGTGGGGAGAAGGGTGGAGTGAGAGGACAAGGAGGGATGACGTACTGAAAAGGGAAGCCGTCCTTCATCTGAAGGACGTCAAGGCAACAACAAGCACGTGTCCTATTTAAGTGTCTTCAAAATGGATTGGCACGCGGTCCAAAGTGGCCTATAGGTCAAAAGGTCAATTTACCGGTCAGCTGGCCTGATAAAAATGTACATTGTGTCATCCAGTGATAAGCCTGTTATCTTTGTCTCTCTGCTCCGCTGTTGTTCACTCTGTTTGTCTTTTAACATTTTCTGATCAATCATGTTGGACACACCAGCTCAGAGTCAGTCGTAGAGTGGACATGATGCTGGCTACTCTGATTTACAAATGAAAAATTAAATCCTGCTTCATTCATCTTGTAAACAGCAGCGCCTCTGACATGAATGTGGTGAATCAAATGTGTACTACCGGAAGGACTTAGTGTAAAATTCCAAGTACGCTGGATTGAGGTGGTTTATTTTTAAAGGTACCAATTACTAGATGACACGAGTCAGCAGCTCTTTACCCTGTTTGTTGGCAAAGTGTCTGACAGCATCTTATCAGGTCTGATTAGTTATTGGCAAGGCTGATAAGGAGAGAAACCTCAAGGTTTTTTCCATTCTACTGCTGTAAACATGAACAGAAAAAGCCACTGAGGGCTTATGTATGAATGTAAGATCAAATAGCCTACAACATTTTTATATAATGTATTGCTATTAATCAATTATTTACTAATGTGTTAGATATTCCTATCATTTGAACATATTATAGTGATACATCTTATGCTGGGCCAGTGAAAACATACTAAACGAAAGCACAGATCTAATTAATGGGCCAGAGGAGGCAAGATGAAAACAGGCCTATACATGTGAATATTGGTTGAGCAAGACACTTATTATAACTGTAACTAAAATTATTAGGAATAGTTCAACATTTTGGGAAATGCCTTTATTTTCTTTCCAAGTGACGAATGACATTAATCTAATGTCTGTGTGATAAGTATGTAGACTTGAGTGAGGACATTGTTAGGCTAGCTTAGCATAAAGACTACCTCTATCAACATCTACATGTATAACTTGTAGCTCATTATTTTGATGTATATGACACAGTAAGCAGTGAGTGTGATTTAGTGGGAGTTCTGTGCTGGAAGTATTTCTTGACAAACAAAAGTTGGGCTTCTGGGAGTCTTGCTGTCAT
>CAKAOH010020600.1:19776-68209 GCA_916701665.1 Sebastiscus tertius
TGTGTTTTGGGTGATCGAATTGCAATCCAATGTGTGTGGGTGTAAATGCACCCAAAAAGCATTGAGGATGGATTGTGATCCGATCAGCCGAAAAACCTCTGGAGGTGGTCAGGGACGCTTTGTGGCCACATTGAACACAAGTGTAAATACAATTGCGTTTTCAATCCACATAACATCTACGTGGGTGGAAATACGTAATGCTAAGGCTGTCCTGAGTACAATTTGTTGGGCTCCGGAGCTTCGGTATTAATCAACTGCGAATATTGAAAGCTTCGGCCAGGTGTATGAGGTGGGGGTGGAGATGGAGGTGGGGCGGACAGGGTTCAACCTACTGCATGCTTCCAGCGCTCCTCCGGTCACTGGACCAGAGAGATTGCCACCACTGCTCTGTCTGGGCTCAGCTTCTCCTTTTCTAATCCCTCTGTGTGTGCGAGTGTAGACTTGCAGGCCCTCTCCCCTTAAACGCCGCCGTTTTGAGGCTGATTTCTCCGTGCATTACACACCGCCTCTCCGGCAGTGCCCGGCTGCAAGCCCTGCGTAATACAAGCTTCCTTTCAGCCCTTTCAGACAGAGCGATCGGATCTCAATCGGATCTCAATCGGATCTCAATGTGGACACCGAGACACAGTAATACCAGGTGTAAATATTATCAGGTTAAAACGTATCTAGATACAATCTGGATATGAGACGCATTTTAATTGCAGATGTAAAGGGGGGGTCATACTGAGGTTGCCAGCTTTGGTACCATCATGCCTGTAAAGAAAAACCTGTGCTCACCGACCATACCTGGCAACCCATGCTGTAGCCGGTGAGGCTGCACAGAAGTGCAAATTAAACAAAAGAAATAGAACATATTAGATTGTTGAACTTTAGAAATGGTGGTACAGTAGGCATGTTTTTCAACTTTGGACAGAGTCAGGCTAGCTGTTTCCCCCTGCTTACAGTTTTTATGCTAAGCTAAGCTAACCACTTCCTGACTCCAGCTTTATATTTAATGCACAGACATGAGATTGAAATCATTGCCATTGGTGCATTAGTCTTTATGTCCCATTATGGCAGAGCTCTCATATCTTACCTGTATGATGTAGGAATATTGATGGAACACACCAGACAAACCAATGCAACCTTTCACCTTTCCAGTCTCGGAGATGCAGACGCAGAGTTGGCCGTCGCTGACGACGATGTGGACGCCACGGCAACGGAGACCTACTGCGGGGAGTGGAAGAACGACAAGCGGACAGGATTCGGTGTGAGTCGGCGGTCCGACGGGCTACAGTACGAGGGGGAATGGCTTAGCAACAAACGCCACGGCTACGGTTGCACCACGTTTCCCGATGGCACAAAAGAGGAAGGGAAGTACAAACAGAACATCCTGGTGAGCGGCAAAAGGAAGAACCTGATTCCCCTCCGGGCCAGTAAGATCAGAGAGAAGGTGGACCGAGCTGTGGAAGGAGCGCAGAAAGCAGCCGACACCGCCCGGCAGAAGGCTGAGATCGCTCTGTCCAGGTAGTGGCTTTATGGTTTGTGGATGAGTCTGTATGTCTGTCTTTCCTGTGATTGTCATTTCCCTCCATTACTTTGGTCGAAGTAAAAGGCCACCTAGTCCAGAGGTTTGTGTGTATACTGGCTAGATCATGGCTAATGTATAATCTGAATTGACAAAGGCCTTTAAAGTCCCTGAAAACGGACCTAGTCCTTGTTTTATTAGGCTATAACTAATCAAAACTCGAGTTTGGTCTAATTTCCGGGACAACCAGGACAGGATACAGGATTTGGGACAACTGCCCGTAATTTGGGACTGTCCTGAATTTTTCGGGACGTCCGGTCACCTTACCGCCTACTGATGGCTCCATGTGTCTGAATCATTGGGGGCGTTGCCTCTTCATGTAAACACTTGTGGATGGCCCTATTCAGCATTTTAATTGAGATCAATGGCAGATTAAGAACAGGATTAAGGTTAAGAAGAAAGTAGGGTTAAGAAGGTTATTGTAGAAGTGAAATAGCAAGTGAAGCGAGACCATCAGGAGCTGTTTAGACTCTGATGAAGATGCTCTGATGAATGGAAATGAGAGCCCGCTCTTATTATAACTCTGCTCATTGAACTAAAACAATGAGCACAGTTGGGGTTATGATGTTAATGGGCGTGCCCTGACCTTCTTTACAGCAGCTAGAAACTTTTGGACAAGAATATTAAGCAACAATTTTTGTTTTTCAGCTCAGGGCTCAGAAATTAATTAGCTGTCCTGGGACCTGTAGTCATGGATACACATCGATACTCTTGTCATGTGGGGACCCATCAGAAGTAGGCTTATGACCCATTTTAGTCCCAGACCTTGTTGTTTAAGGAACCATAGGGCCATGGATACAGTAGTGCTGTGGCAGTACTTGCTGTTCTTTTTTTTTTAAACATCATTTGAAGATTGTGCGGCAAGGTTTGGATAAGAAAATTTAACAAGTGTCAAGGTGAACATTTGGATAATGAGTTCAATCCAGGGATACAAACTGAGCCAGCAATTTGGCAGCCAGCTTCAGAGGAATCCCATTCCACAGTTCAATTTATATCCACTATAAGATGGTTTGCCTGAGCCAGTTCTGAAAAGTAATACAGAAGGTCACAAGTAAAACGTCTATCTTAGTTCCCCAATGGCTGTATCGGTATTTAAACAGTATTTCCTTGGTACCGTAGCAACAGCCTTGAGTATTTAAAATCTGAGAAAATTAGCTTGATATTATGTAATTTGACACATATGTTCTGGTTAACACAAGCTGAAGAGATTTTAACGTTTTGTTCTACGATATAAAATACGTCAGTAAATATCCCACTTGGGAATTCTGAAGCCTTTCCGTGTCTCAAAGAAGGCAGTTGCTAACAAGTGGCTAAATGAGACTACTAAATGTCATAACGCCAACTCTCAAACTCAACTTTATCAAGTTAATTTATGAAGATTATCTTGCTGAACAAAATGTGTAAGTATCATAAACGTTTGTTTGCCACAGAGTTTATTTTCTGCAATAATCCAAAACCCAATGGAACAATCCCACTGAGCTTTTGTCGAGGGAACCAGTGTGATGCTAACTTCCAGGTTGACCTACAAAAAAACCTGACATCTGGCCCATATGAGCTGGACCTGTGGCTGAGTTGAAGTAGCCAGACTCACCCTGAGTCAACGCCGTCATTCAAGGCCAAGTGAAGACACCTAGCCTCCCAGTGCCAGCACACATGTTTTCCTCTATTGGGTTCTGTTGTACAACAGATGTCCTTTTCCTGCAAAGGAAATATATGAGCCACAATTGGGATAAATGGCTGCAGAGTGAAAACAGCCTCAGACGACGGGGTTAGTGGCACTGAGTTTGTGAATGAACTGGTTGTCCGAAAAGGGGATCTGATTAGCAGTTGACCTTGAAACAGATCAATAATGTAACACACTGACATCATGGTCAATAACTGTAACTTACATGTATGTACATGTATATGTCCTTGTGTTTGCGTTGGGGCTGTCAAAGTTAGCGTTTTAACGCTACTAATTTCTTTAACGTGTGATTTTTAGGTTGTAGCGGACTCAGTTTTAAAGATAGAGTGAAGATACTGGTATGAAACTAGAACACCTAAGGAATTCACCGGTAGCGAGGAAAAACTGGCATGGCCATTTTCAAAGGGGTCCCTTGACCTCTGACCTCAAGATATGTGAATGTAAATGGGTTCTATGGGTACCCACGAGTCTCCCCTTTACAGACATGCCCACTTTATGATAATCACATGCAATTTGGGGCAAGTCATAGTCAAGTCAGCACACTGACACACTGACAGCTGTTGTTGCCTGTTGGGCTGCAGTTTGCCATGTTATGATTTGAGCATATTTTTTATGCTAAATGCAGTAACTTTGATGGTTTCTGGACAATATTTGTCATTATTTTATGTTGTTGATTGATTTCTAATAATTAATATAAAGATATATTTGCATAAAGCAGCATATTTTCCCACTCCCATGTTGATAAGGGTATTAAATAGTTGACAAATCTCCCTTTCAGGTACATTTTGAACAGATAAAAATGTGTGTTTAATTTGCGATTAATCGCAATAAACTATGGACAATCATGCGATTAATCACAATTAAATATTGTCAAGACTCAGATGGACAAGCTTGTTAAGGGGCGAGAGAAAACACAAGTATGTATGTAAGTATGACAAAGAAATGAGAGATAACGAGAGTGTAAAAGTGGGAGTTAGAGAGAAGAACACAAAAAGAAAGTGAGACAGAAAAAAAAGTAAAAGTGAGATTTCCGCATTATGGCAGGCAGCCCGAGAGAGAGCAGAGAGGCTGAACTAGAGGCTCAAACACACACAAGCAAGAGGATACATGAGTCAAATCACTAAAGATCCAGTCCTATTAGTCCTGATGACAGTCTTCAGCTGAGGGCAGTACGACCACAGCTGCTCACCTAACTCAACTCACACTGTTGATAAGTCGCGCAGAAAGAGAAAGAAAGAAATGTAGACAAATTTAAAGTTCACCTCAGTCACTGGCTTGTTTTATATTACGGTGATTAGATCTCTCCGCTCTTGTATGATTTTGAAGTTGTGACAGAACTGCAATGAACAGATTGTCACATATACCACTGAGGCCTCAAGCTCAAACTTTGTCCCATGTAAAGCCTTATGCTAATAGAAGTGGTCTGGCTGACTGGGAGGACTGGTAAGCTCTCTGTTTTGTTAAGATTAAGGCTGTCAATCGATTCAAATATTTAATCGCGATTAATTTAATGATTGTCCATAGTTAATCGTGATCAAACGCAAAGTAATCGTACAATTTGTTATCTGTTCAAAATGAACCTTAAAGGAAGATTTGTAAAGTATGTAATACTTTTATCAAAGAAGAAAAAGAATAGAAATTAGTGGCGTTCAAATAAATTTTGGCTATATTATCGCGTTAACTTTGACAGCCCTAATGCAAACACAATATATGTTTATATACATGTACGTGGTACAACGGATTCCTTAGGTTTTCTAGTTTCATATGATGCCAGTATCTAGCTCTAGCTCTAAAACTGAGCCCACCACAACCTCCGAAACGTTGATTGTGTAATGTAATTTTAGGGTTGCCTGATATTACCCTGAAGTTTTTCCTTGAAAATCATTTAACCTGCAAAGGTCTGTGGGTTTGAACGCTGTTTGACTGAATCTCATGAGTTGTAATTTGGACCCAGGTGGATCTGGTAAGGTTAAGACATTAAAGAAAAGAAAGGTGTAAAGCTACACAGTCGGATCATGCAAACTTAACTAATGTATGCTGAGGAGGATTGTGCTTGGATATTTGGAGGGCAGGAGCTCATGCACAAGGGGTGGGGGGTGGCTTAAATTATTTTTGGGGAGGGACAGCGTGTCCTTGTTTAAAGTAGGGTGCCACTTTTTGCATGCTTAAAGCAGATAAACACTGATCTCAATACAAAAAGTACTTGACTGAACCTATTTCATGAGGGCAGTCCGAATAGCAGAGGAGAGACAAGACTACGAGTCTACAGCCATGCTAGTGGCTCTGTGAGGCAAAGCACCACTCAGATGCTTTCAGCGAAATGCTAACACATCTTAATTTAGCGTATTAGCATGCTAACATTTGCTAATTATCATGGGAATGTCATTAGATCTGCAGGTATTTGGTCATAAAACAAAGTATTGCACGAATAAAAGTGTTTGACCTGATGATGACGGTGGAGGAAAATTAAGAGATTTTATTACAATTTCTTTAGAGGGGAACATTACTGTCCGTACCAAAGTCATGGCAATCCATCTCATAGTTGTTGAGATATTTCAGAAAAAGCCAAAAATGTCGCCTTGCTGGTGGAGAAGAAAATGAGAAAATGTCAGTGGATCATCAAAGTTGTTAGGATTCATCCTATTGGGACCATGAATGTCTGTTTCATCTCAACCCATCCAGTAATTATAGACTCCACTATAAAGTTGAATTCATATAATTCTTCCAGAGCATCATAGAAACTCACGACAAACTCTTTTGTGACTTGTTACTTTCAATTTAATTCAAAACATTCTTCATTTGTCCCTCAAGGGGCAATTTGAGGGAAGTGATTTTGCAAGCCCAAATACATATAAACAATTCATTCACACACATAAAACAATCTAAAAATACAAATAAGACCATATTGAGATACACAAGGATTAATGGTTAACAATTTCCAACACCACGATGACACCTTATGTCAAAAAGTGTCAAAGTGCAAGTGCATTTATGAATCTATATACAACTGACCACGTCTTGTACTGCAACTGTTCACAAGTCTAATGACTACTGGGATAAAACTAAACTCCCTTTTATTTGTTTTAAATAATCTAAAACACATTCCTGATGGCATCAGGTTAAAGAAGTCATAGAGGACGTGTAGAGTAACTAACAAAACTTGTTCAGTATTAAAGCTGCAGAGGGTAGAAATGGAGCAAATATGGTCACTTTATCCTGACAGTAGTGACAGGTTATCTGAAAGAAATCAAGTGCCTCTGTGTCCTTCGGTGTCCTCCGATGTCCTCCGGTGCTCCTAACGGCATCTGCAAGATTTCACAGACCAACTCTTTTCCAATGAAAGTAGCTCGCAGCACTAGCTCCAAAAGTCCCTAAATCTAGCGAGAAAGTCACCAAGTCGGCAACACTGACAGTCCGTCCCTTCAGGCCTCCCTCCAAAGCCACTCCCCAAAATGATCATTATGAACGTAAACAACGAACATGGCTATTGTTAGTAGTCACAGCTGTCAAACTAGCAGCTTGTGGAAGACTCCGGGGACGCACAAAGAGTGCACAGGCAGAGCGCGCACAGGTAGACAGACAGGCAGGTGGGCAGACAGGCAGCACGTCCATTGGACGGGTTTATTACAGTCCTGCTGCAGCCACAGATATTTCTCTTTTTTTGTCAGAGCATTTGATTTATTGATTGCTGATGTAGTCAGAGTTTCAACAAATATAACAAAAATGTTTTTGAAGAACATTTACCAGTCATCACCAGGACATACTAGTCCTAGCTTTAAGCTATGCAAGGGATCTTTGTGTTTTGCCAATAATTTTAGAGCTGATGTCAACAACACCTTGATAAAGGGATGTAAATCCAGAAAAAAATGAATGAACGCTCTTTAACTTTTCTATTATGCAGTAGATAATATAGCCAGATTGATGCTGTCTCCTAAGGAACAGCTGGTATCTAGATTTAGAAATAGTCAAAAATCAAAATTTACACTAAATTTAAAAATCATAACGTTTTTCAGCATCTGAGGTGAGGTCTTTGAAACAAACGCAGCATAAAGTACTCAGGACACGACTGCATCTACTCAGTAGGAGCAAGAGCTAACGTGCACATTTAACTAACCCCGATGAAAGTTCAGTACAGACAGTCCAGATGCAGATTGCTGGTTTTATAGGATAATGGCAGAAATCCAACTTGACGCTCTGTTATAATCCAAACTGTACATACAGTACACTTGTAGCTGGGTCTTTTAACCAGCTCTTTCTCTGTGGTACACACATGCGCGCACACACACACACACACACACAGGAATGTCTAACCCAGATTCCGACAGCAGCATAGCCGAGGACAGGACAGCCTCTCTCTGTGTGTCCCAGAACAGAGCAGCAGGGTATTTCCTTGTGGAACACCGGGAGAGACCCTGAGAGGTGAAACATAGTCACAGGATTTTCGCTGCAGATGCTCTTGGAGCTACATGGAAGCACAATCTGGTTCAAGGATGATGCAGCTCTTTGTCCAACTTTCCTGGAGTGTGCGCATGTTTCCAAATATGTTGGCTGTTTATGAAACCTGTGGCCGTTAAGTCAACGACAGTCGGCGTCCTGTTGCTTGCGCTTGTTCTCGCACTAGGTAGACGCGAGTGAGCATCGGTCAAAACAGTGAGGCGACACACACGAGACGGAACGTGACTGACAGGCATCATGTTGATTAATGTTAGCAACGTTAGCAGCTAAAACCACGACATCACTATATATGTCATATGCTTGGCAGTAATGTTAGCTTACCAAATGAATCAAAGGCCCAGTAGATGTTCATCCTAGTGTTAACTTTTCTTGCTTCAGCCTCCCGACCGTGGTCAGAAGGCACAGGCGAGACACCGTAGTTTTGGTCTCCTGGGTCGGAGTCGATAACGTTACTCGCTTTGGAGTTAACCCCCGTCCCTTCACTCATCAACAGGGAAACATGAGGCATGTCTGCACCAACTGCAACTTCCACTGTACATTCACTTCATATTCTCAAAGATAAAAAAACTACTGCTCTGCTACTCTCTTGTTTTCTCACACACTCGCCGCCGCTCTCGCTCTCTTGCTTCACCACACACACTCCCACAACACTAGATATAACTTTGTTTTTTGGTGCCTCCGTGGAGTTTGTGTTGGAGTCTGAGTTGTGGGGGGGCTGGTCGTTTGTTGGCGTTAGCGGACTCCATTTCAGACTGAACATTAGCTATGGTTGCACACCGTTAGCCCTGTAAGCGTAACTGAAATTAAAGGCATTCGCTCGCGCACATGACATCACATCCGTTGAATTTTCCCGGAAAAAAAGGCCCACAGTCTTCACATTAAAAGCAGTCTACAGGCTGATAGAGGAAAATAGAAAGTCGTGGAAGGTTTAATTTTTTTAGGTTAGGTTACAACCTGTTCACCCATTGGCAATACAAAATAATTTATATGTGTAAAAAGTTACATACAGTCCCTTTAATGTTGATCCATGTCAGGAGGCAGAGCTGACCTTTGACCTGGTCAGGTTCAGCTTCAGAACAAAATCCCAGAGCCGGTAGACATTCGGTGTCAGCTGTCCACGTGCCTGATGTTACAGTAAATCCCGGATTTGTATGTGTGTGTATGATACTAGGCTGATGTGCCCTGATCACTGTTGTCACATGTGCTGATGTAACTGATGTGGCATCAGGCTACCTGTGATTAGTTGGTACCAGATAAACACACCAGTGACTCACTGCGCTTTGTGGACGGAGCCATTCACTGCAATCCTGTGACCTCGTTTCATCAGCAAGCCTAAAGCCCAACACACACTCTCACGCACGTGCACGCACACACACGCACAGGCACGCACACACACACACACACACACACACACACACACACACGCACACACGCACACACGCACACACACACACACACACACACAGACACACACACATATCCCACATACACCATTAGCGGTGATGCAAACCGGAAAGCTCTGTTAGATATTCAGGTATGAATCATCCTCATCAGCTGGTTCGGAGTAATGACGGAGATGATGGAGGAGCTTAGCATGAGTCCTGGATTAGACTAACTCTCCCTGTCTCTCCTCTCATCTCACCTCAGTGTGCCTGTGTTTGTCTTCCTCTGTGTGTATCTCTTCCATCTGCTGTTTGCTTTGGTTCTCCTCTTCTTCGCTGTCCTCCTTTATCTCCCTCGTCCCTTTGGCCTTGGTATCCCTCCTCATTCAGTCTAGCTTCTTAACCCTCTGAGACCTCCATAGACATGTTTTTGTCTTTTTTTAGGGGGGTACAGAGGGCCTTTAGGAGGAGATAGCAGTCAGCAGTATATGTTACATAGAAGTGGTGTACATCATCTGAAAGTTGGGAACATGAAGATTAATTTGAGATGCAGATCAGCAAGTTGTGTGTCAAGGAGTTCTAGTCATGAATCAGAAATAAACATGAATTAATTAATTCATTATTCAATTTAAATAAATTGTGAAAGTGTATAAGGGCTTAGAACATTATGATAGAAGTGTATGATGGTCATTCCCATGCTCTATTATGTCTCATAAGTTGTTGCAGCAATTTTTGGGTTGATCTCATTTGAGTTGAGAAGTGTATATTCGGCTCATTATGAGACTGTGACGGGCTGGATGTCAGATCACTTTGAGTTCATTTGAATTAGGCTACACAATGGTTGAATATGATTTGGATAAAGGTCCAACAAAAAGTCTTATTAACCCCCCTATTCTGGCGCCTATGAACTTGAGGCGCTAGAATGGAGTTGGAGTTGAGAGATGACGTGTACGACCGGATTGCTTCACAAGAAGCCAGATTAAAAGCTGATTTTAAACCAATAAAAAGCTAAATCATCGTCAGACGATAGCTAGTGGGTTCTGAGATTTCATTTCGGCCAATGCGTTCTGCCTCTTTTGCTCTCCACGCAGACTGTTTACCTGCATTCAACCAAAGCCTGCTCGAACATGATTGGTCAATACTACTAGGACTACAAACGGAAACCAGAACGCTTCTGTTACCAAAATCTTGTCCCGTTGCCTCCAGATCCAACATATGAATGCAAAATCTATTTATAGAGGTTACTAAAGAAACTTGTTGGTTTTACCTTGTTTCTGTAAAACTTTTTCCCTCCTAAAAGTGAAACATATTATTTGAAAATGAACAATAAAACATATATCTAAGCTTTGTATTGCCTGTACAAGAATATTTTCTAAAATAAGCATTCAAGCTGGGTTCTGTTGGAACAAATAAGATTTTGATAACATTTTTACCATACTGTTATACTGGAGCTAACCAGCTTGACCCCTGCAATACATGAACAACGCAGCTCCTTAATTTCTGTGATGTCTGACCAACTGTTGAATACCCCAAGATATTCAATCTACAGTTATATAAAAGATGAAAAAAGAAGCAAATCATCACATTTGAGAAGCTTGGACCAGCATATATTTGGTATTTTTAGCCACATTAGTGGCATGGTTCCAAGAATGGCAATCAGTCGGTTGGTTGGTCCACCACTTTGGTCCAGATTAAAATATCTCAACAACTTTTGAAAGAATTGTCATGAAATGTCATACAGACCAACACATTCTCACTCCCAACTCATCAAATACCGCCGCTTGGTGTGGTCAGTGCCCCTCGGCATTGGAGACCGACGCACGGGGTACCCCTCTTGCTTTACTTTTGGACGGACCGGAGGTGGCGTGTCAATATACGCTTGTTACATGCCTGGTGTCCCTTCAAAAGAAACTTCAGTTTTCACAGGAAGTTAGGTTTAGGCAACACAACCACTTCACTGACTAGTGACTCACTTGACTCACGGGACTGACGATACAGACGAGTCACATGATTAAAGACTGACGCCACAAAATATGTCAACGTTACTTTTAGTTTCACACAGGACACGAACACCAGTCTCCTGGTTGAAAGTCTTGTGTTTGTCTGACCCATCCACCAGCCCTCCTGCCCGCACTTAATAGACTCTCACGCTGTTAATACTACGTCACTTGCTCTGACTGCCGAATAACACCGCATGTGGGTTTACATTGCAGTTAGTTGAGTTAGTTGTTGCTAAAGGGTGCCTCCGTGCGTCGTTTTCTGTTGCCGAGGGGCACTTACCAAACGGCGGTATTTGACAAGTTATGAGTGAGAACAGGTTGTACAGACATTCGTTGTCTCCAGGTGATTGCCTGACGTTTACTTTAAGGCCACCATGAGGTGAAAATTTTAATTTGCCCATTAGATAGCAAACATTGTATGCCTGCTAAACAGCCTGATGTGAAACCAGACAGTGGAGACAACGGCAGCCCTGTTTAATGCCAGTGTTTGTGGCTCTCAAATTTACAGTAAAACCATATTTCTCATGAACCCTGTTCCTTTGTGTCATAAAGAAGACATTGCCCTCCCCTCCCCCACCCCGCCTTGCTTTAATGTAGAGATGTAGTCAAGTGTTGTCAAGTTTTCGGGCACTGCTGTAATTACGCTGTCTCACAATGAATCTGGTAAGGATTCACAACACCTTTTAACTCCATCTTCTTTCTTCCTTTTCAGTCTCTCCCCATGCCATTCTCCATTACACCCTCTGTACCTCTCCTTTATCACACACTCTCCTCCCTCCCTCCTCATCACCTCCCTTCATCGCTCTTTCCTTTCTCTCTTCTTGCCCTCCATCTGCAACTCTTTTTTCTTTTGGACAGGATGTTGTGTTGTATCATCAAGCCCCTATTGAACAGGCATCTTATTCTCTGCAGGCAGTTGATTCATCCTGAAACAGGTTGTTCCCGGGGAAGACAGGAGTCGGACAGGAAATTGTGGAGGAAAGGATGAGAGAGAGAGAGAGAGATATTAAAGAGGACCTATTATGCTTTTGTGCTGTTCCCTTTCCTTTAGTCTTTAGCCCAAAGTCCACGTCAAAGGGAGTTAAGGCCTTTGCACACCAAGTCCGTATTTTTCGTCCAAAATTGTTGCACGTTTAAAAATAAATACGACCTCACGTTGTGTCAATCACGTTGTCACACCGACTCCGAAACTTTAGTCCATCATTAAAGTTTTTGGAACAGGTTCGATTTCCTGCATTTTTCTGCATCCGTCTAAAGCCAAAGGAGGGTTGTTTAACCACTCAGAGCCACCGTCCGTTCAAACGTCATCATCCAAAATGGCGTCTGATAAACATTCACTTAGTCTCCTCGCACAAATCGCTTTATGATAAAAAAAAAACCCAGAAGAATACATAGATACGGAATGAATTAAAGATAGATTGTGGCAGGTGATGGAAGAACAAACTGGAATCGGGGATGATCACAAAACAAAGGACGTAGGCCACTAAAGATTAGACAGTAGTGATTGTGCTCTAGGCAGCTAAACGATAGCTACTTGCTAATGTCATTCATTCATTAGCCCTGTTTGGGACTAGCGATATTCATTGCACCCACGTAGTTAATTCAGCTTTGTCTCATATTGCGAATTTTCACAATGAATAGAACAATAAAACGCATCAGACTCAGTGTGCAAGGTTTCTGTGCGTAATGTTTTTGTTTGATGACGGATTACAAAAACACATCCGAAAAATATGGTGTGCAAAGACCAGAAATGCTGCTCCTGAGCTGCCTGAAACGCCTCACCTGAAGTCCCACCTTTTCTTCCGTAACATGGTGATGTCACCAAGTTACACATTTGCATAATACCTGCCTAGCGGTTTGGTACGCCCTCAAACATAGCTAGTTAGAGTGGAGCTGGAGCTGAGTCTGAAAAGTTTGGTTCGGTTTACCAATCCCAACAGAGTGGGCCAGCTGACCAATCAGAGCAGACTGGGCTGGGCCTTAAACTTGCATTCTTTCTAATAGCCAGCAGGGGGCGACTCCTCTGGTTGCAAAAAGAAGTCTGATTGAGAAAATGACCCTACTTCTCACTTGATTTATTACCTCAGGAAACATTGTAAACATTTTATGGTCTCAATACGGCATGATGTTCATTTAGTAAATTATGGACCCATTTAAAGTAAAATAGACCATAAAGCAGGGTATGCTTTAGGACGGGGCTACCTTGTGATTGACAGGTCGCTACCACGGCGTTGTCCAGTCTGGGTATTGTCAGTGTTTTTTTGTCATAGAACTTTAACCCTTTCACAGTGTGTTTTCAGTTCATGAAAGTTAATTATAACCTTTCTGGTCAACTGAAAATGTCTTATTCAGCGTTCAGTTGCACGTAGCTCCACCCTCTTATGTCCATTCTGGTTGCAAAAAAAACAAGATGGCGAGGGCTAAAATGCAGAACACAAGGCTTCAAAACGGCAGTCCACAAACCTATGGGTGACGTCACAGTGACTACGTCCACTTGATACATACAGTCTATGGTGAGCACCGAAGTGAGAGCAGGTTGTGCCGAGAGAGTGTCTGCATGGGAAGCAGTTTATTCATGACACTTAAACCTTGTGAAAACGGGACTTCTGTCAAAATTTCTACATGTGATTATGTCATTTGCAACAGTAAGACAGTCTTCTTCTCTCTCCTTACACCTCACCTCCCCCACAACCAACAGGCATGCACTCACACACATGGTGGTGTTGAGTATACTGTGGGCCTGGCACAGCAGCGCTGGCAGAGAGGGGCAAAGAGAAACATTGAGGCAGAGAGGAAAAAATCAATAGCCATCGACATGCAACACTGCATCAAGACTGTTACTGCCCAGAGAGAGAAAAGGGAGGGAGGGATGGAGAGGTTATTTTACACGAGTCGAGAGCCCTTCGAAAGACTGAGAAAGATAGGCGAATGGAAAGAGAGACGAAGGTGAGAAGAGGGCTGTAATTGAGAGAAAAGATCTATTTGATATAACCAGAGAGAGAGAGAGAGAGGGTGGGACAAGAGGCAGATGAAAAGGGGATTGTGATAAAGACGGAAGGAGCAATTAGGAAGAGGCAGAAAGGAACATGGGAAGAAATAAAAGAAAGAGCGAGTGAGATATGAAAAGGAGGCTGTAAAGGAGCAGTTAGAGAGATGAAGGAGATGTGAAGAGCCTGACAGGCAGAAGCAGTGAGATGAATTATTTTGTGATAGCAAACACATTTTCAAGCAAATGATTACAGAGCCTGTAAACAGATGAATACGTGCCACCTCATCACACTATAGCTCTGTAATAATTGCTACTGTGTGAGGTGTCATGTAATATGTTATGCTGTTCATGGTCTTGTGTGTTTGTGTGTGTGTGTGTTTATTCTCACCCTCTGGCTCAGGTGTCTTTTATAATGAGATTCATCAGCCACAACAACAGATAACGCAGATATGAATAAAGGGGTGCACACTGCATGTTCTTTTCATAATGATACCTGTGAATAAATGATTTATGGGGATATGATTGCATGGAGATGTACTATTTAAGTTTCCATAATCACAGGAGAAAAATGAATTAGTGTTACTACGGCCTGCGAACAGTAAATACAAAATGAAATTGTACAAACAACATGTGGCTAAAATTAGCCTAATTTAACATATTCACATTAAAACTACTGGTCCCTTCAAATGGGGTCGTGTTTACTGGGATAATGAGAAGAGTCCATATGAACCCTCTTGTGGTATTCACAACCTCAAGTGGAAAGTTTCTGAAGCTCAGAGTTCACGAGTTGTGACGTGTTTGTTGATGTTGTTGTTGGACTTAATATATTGTAATTTTAGTTGTATGTTATTTTTCTTTGTAATTTTATAATATGTTTGAGGAAAATGTTGATATTCAACGCACCTGATTCGACTGTTATCAGGCCATTAAATAGGTGCTATCAGTTGCTATAAGCACCATAGATGTGGTTTGTTGTAAAAGTGAAAGTGAAACTTAAAAGCAGCACGTTCTAACATGTAAAACTGAATGAAACGTCACATTTTGAACACAAACAAAAAGGCTTCTTTAGATTTAGGCAAAAAACTACAACTTCTTTAGGTTTAGGCATCAGGGGAATGTGGTCGTGTCTAGAAGGTAACCCACAAGTTGCAAAACTCTCGCGAGATGATTATGGTTAGTTACTGACCTCGAATAGTTAATGTTAGAATGGTTAATGGTTAGGATAGGTCGTCGTGCAGCAGGTCTCACAAGAGTTTTTATAAGTTTTCGCAATTTGTAGGTTACCTTCTCAACTCCGGAGGGTGGCTGCAACGCTTCTGCAATAGTGTCAGGACGGCGTTATCAGCTGTAACCACTGTATGAGAGCAGTGCAGAACGGCGGCTGTGAGCTAGCCAATGGGGCACGCTCACATGCACAAACATGCACTAAAATGTCAGCTATGTCAACAAAGCATGGAAAAGCTCGGATTACAACAGATACAGAGGGAGAGTGACTTCATTCTCTGCTCAGGTAGACATTACTCCACTATATCTTTACATAGACAATAGTTGTTTGAGACTATATTAATGCTCTGGATATTGTATTTGCACCTTTAGTACCTTTAAGTTGGCAAACAACAAAACTCTGCATCATAGCTAACATCTGGTGAGGTGTGGTACAGCCGAACTCACAATTTACATAGCTGTTCTCCTTTACATATTTTTCTGTTCTGTCAAGAGCATAAAATAATGATTTCAAAAAGCTCCTTTTTTCAGGTGAGAAAAATGTCGGGTTAGTGTGGTCAAAAATGGCAAGAAAAAGAAAAGTTGCCTATAGCCCGCACTCTAACTCGTGTCTACCCTGTCAGGTTAACTGGTTGTGTGTTGGACAATAAAGGTAAACAACTTATTTTTACGTTGGTCCCAACTAGGCATGGGACAATATGAAAATTCCAGCCAAAATAATTGTGATTCACAATATTATCACAATAATCGTAGCGTAATAATAAAATACGCTTAAAACTTTTAAAATGGCACTAAAACAGGCTGGCATCACTTTACCTTACAGTACATTTTGTCAATAAACTAATATATTTATTGCATCACAGATAGGACACATCTTTTTTAGTGAAAAACAAATTAAAAAAAATCCCTCTTAAATAAGGTAATCATAAATCACAAGGTCTGCTTCTTAAATAAAGGACAAATAAATAAATAAAACAGCAACATTGCTTGTGTCTGTTCTTTCTTACATGATAATTCTTGTATTTTTAAAAGCAGGCTCTAATTTTCACTTCTCTACCATGATAGCTATGGAGGACGGAACCTGCCAAAAATAAATAAATGAATAAATAAATAAATGACTCAATAAATAAATAAATATGTCATTAAAAGTAGCAAAACTTATATTAAAAATAAATGTAGCCATTATTTAATTGATAAAATGTGACATAAATTGGTATTTCTGTTTTAATTTGCTTCTTTATTTAATTATCGTTGTATTAATTCTCTTATTAATTTACTTTTTTCTGTTTAATGTTCCCTTTTATTTATTTATGTATTTATTTTTGCACTTATATTGCAATTTAGTTTATATTTATTTTTAAATGTATGTATATTTATATATGTATGTATGCATTTATTTATTTACGCACGATTTTCCCTTTGCATTTCACCCCTTATTTATTTCCCCAAACTTATTTATTCTGTATTATTTTCTTTATACATTTCTTTACACATTTCTTTATATATTTCTGTTTATAAGGGGGCTGTCACTCAACATGTGTCATCATGGGGTCAGGGTGCATGACTATATACTAGCGAGCTAGTACGGTGTCTGCTTCGTTCTGATTCTTTAATTTGCATACAGTTACCTGAACCATGAAAGGATTGGCTCCACATTGCAAGGTATCCCATCAGGCCTTGGGCAACAAACACCAGAATCCAATATAAAGTTAATGGAGGTGAACTGGTTGCGTCTTGTGTGTATTGAATAAACCAAGGCTCAACTTCAAATACCCCTTATATCAGTGAAACACTGAAATACTGTGGTGCACTGTTGGCACTTGTATTGTTGCAAAGGTCAGTTACTGAGGGGTTTTTATAGTATTTTTGGACAGTGTTTTTCTATTCTGTTCTTCTGAACTATAATTCCTTATCTCCTACCAACCTGCTGTACTTTTTTCTTAAAGGATTTAGTTTTGGACACCACTGACGATGATTCTGAATGTTTAAAGTTAAAGTTTGATTTATTTATTGTCCTCTAACATTGTTTCCTGTCTTCTGTGCGTCAGGACGGCTCATGCGCAGGGTAAAGCAGAGGCAGCTGTAGGAGCAGCTCAGAAAGCCCAGGAGGAGAGTCGCATGGCGAGGGTCACCGCCAAGCAGTTCTCCCCTTCCTTCCAGCACCCAGGAAACGGTGGGCACACACACATTCACCAAAATCACAACATGCATATTTACTCAAATGTCGCACATGTCCATTATCCACAAACCCAGGCAAACAGACATATATGTAAGAACACGTGTGCCTACACATGCCTGAACAAACAAAACACATATGTGTGTGTGGGATGGTGATAAAGGTCAGTGTAAGCCACCCTCCAGCTTTGCGTTTCTGCCTCTGTCACTCACACCTGTACAGCACCGCAGGTAGCCAACCCACAAGAACATGCTCTACTCAGTGCAGTGACACACACACACTCTGACTTTATGACATGTACTGTACACTCCCACACACCGATACCTGAGATGACAGTGATTGTTCTTTTTGCCATCTATTCTGCTCTCAGCAGCTGTCTGTTTCTATTATTGTGAGGACATCTATGTCAACAAGTATCAGGGCTGATATTTTGCAACATGTTTGTGTTGATACGTACGTCCTGGACATCGAGTTCCTTAACGCTGGCCCACACTACAAGATTTTTCAAATCTTAACAGATGTTGAAAATGTGAGAGAACCCATAACGAATCTAATAATAATATGTTACATTAACAGTTTAGTTCCTATAGTGTGTGGTGAGCAACGATTTGGCCAAAACAGCACACCACACACTACCAGGTTCCATTCATGAACAACAAGAGTCCCAACTAAAAAAAAAACCTAAATCTCGCAAAATGTCTCACGATCAAACGTGACTTTAGTGTAAACACACATGAGACACATTAGCGATGTTAGTTTTTACACTACTTTGTACTGAAAATTCATGAAGAAAAATAAAATCAGTTTTGTCAACATAAAGTGATGACATCTTGATGGATTCGCCGAGCGAATACAGATACGTAATATGATTTTTTTTTTGTAACAACTTAATTCATTTTCAATAATAGTAGTCTAAATAGATTTTTTGCTGCTAGACCACTCTGTTAATACAGGTGCGGGCCTCCCTCTGTGTGTGTCTTGCTTTCCTCACATCTGTTTCTCTTCTCGTGCACTGATTTGTTTAAGCTGAACAGCCAATCAGATAGATTTCCCACACCGACGGGTGCTGCCTGAAAAACCTCCGATATGGGCAGACTAGAGCCAACGGTGCAGGACACACCGAAAAAACTAGGCCACCAAACGCTCACCGACGGCCCCAAACTGTCCAGCGGCCGACCGTTAGCTTGGTGTGTCAGGGCCTTAACATGTTCTGAGATAATATGCATGTCATTGTTGGCTGTGCTGATTTTCTTTGCTGTCATTTAAACAATTTGAAAGCAGTAAGCAGCGATGGCCGTGTAACAAGCATGGAGCCTGCTTCGTAGCTCTTCCCACCTCACCACTTCCCAAAATGTTTTCTTCATCTTTTGGTGTCATCTGTGTTTTGCAGGCATGGAGGTGCAGCGTCCCAAACGCCAGGTGTCCAGCGAGGTGGAGGGTGAGGGGTTGTCGAGTAGCGCCGGCACCGCCGACAGCCCCGACCTCTATGTAAAGAGCGCGGGCTCCGACGACCCCTCTAACGACGCCGCCACCCCTGACCTCAGCCCCCCTTCTTCCTCACCGCCCCACACCCCGCCTCCCCCCGCCCGGCCGTCCCAGCGCACCAAAAGTGCCCGCTTCCACCGGCAGAGCGCCGTGGACCACGGGGACAAGTCGAAGGAAGGAGGAGAAAAGGGCGAGAAAGGTGGGGGAGGAGGGCAGACGGAGATCCAGGTGTTGATGGAGGGAGGAAGCGGTGGAGGTGAAGGCGGCGGAGGAGGAGGGAAGGGGGAGTACCCACGGGCCAACAGCTGGAGCGAGGACAAGAGGAGAGGGGTGTTGTCAAAAGGAGGAGTTGGGCTCAGCGGACGAGGAGCGAGCCGGACCAACGGACACAAACACAGCTCCTCCAATCACAAGTCCCGGGAGCACGGATCATCCAATCACAGACAGACCAGAGGAGACAGGTGGACGGAGTCGTCCTCGTCTGCCTCTTGGACGTCGGGGCACAGGGGCGTGCACGGTAGGGGAGGCCGGCTACTGGAGCAGGATGAGGAGAAAATGAGCAATTATGAGATGGAGATGAAGCCTTTACAGCCCAGAGACTCCACTACCCACAAGCCCCATGGGCACGGGGAGGAGAGGCCCGGGCACAGTCAATCTCACGGAGAGGGGCGCTCGCACACTGTGCAACGACAGAGGCATAAGAACCGTGAGGGGAGGGAGGGGGGTAAAGACTCAGCGCACAAGCTGGACAGACCGGGGGAAAAGATGGATTCACGGCCTCTACGTCGGGACCTCACACTCTCCCCCCCTCTGAAGTCCTCCCCCATCACACCGGATCAGCAGGACCACAGCCTCATGCTGAGCAAAGGCAACTCGGTAAGTCTCATACTGAGCACACTAACACAACTCTGGTACACGCAAATACAAAGATGAGATTACAGCTACACAAGATTTTCACAAAACTGCTGATATCCTCAACACGGCACTTTACTTTCAGGTGATTTGTATGGTCACTGGCTGAAAACCCTTCTGGTGCACAAGCAGTTTGAGTTGAAATTGAGGAGACAAATGCAAAATGGGCTCTTACAGCAATAAGCAAGCACTCTTTCAGCAATAAAGAAACCAGACCTCACTGATGAACTCCCAACCCTGTGAATATTTCCTGGTTTAAGAAGTTAGACTGGAGGATTAAATGGTTTTCTTGGTGTACTGTTTTGGGGGGCACTGTGGCATGGCATGAGTTGGGAGCCAAGATAATCCATTCTGCTAAAGTGCCCTGAGACACTGAATCCTTCTCAGCTGCAGGGCTGCTGTTGTGTCTGATCTCTTACCTCCCTGTGGAGAGGGTCAGGAGGCAATTTTCTGAGGATCAAAAGTTCTTCCACAGTAAAGTTGTTTTATTTTTTTAAATTAATCACATGAGCCAAAATATAACCAAAAAGTAATAATATTTTTTGACTCCAACAGTGTCTGTTTCATTCCTTGTAAAACAAGTCAATTAATATTGTAGTTGTTTTTCTTCTTGCTAAAAAGAATATCAGTGCCAAAATAGTTCTATATAATTTACATAGCAAATAGTGTCGTATAGAGAACCTTTAAATCAACCACACTAGTGCAGTGCCCTTTCAAAACATGCCTGTTCAGAAAAGGCCAAATGCGTAGCCTAACACACCTAGGTCGTGGTTACTCGCAGTCAGAAACATCTGTGAAATACTTTTAGCGGAGGTCATTTCCAAATAAGCGTATTAGTCGCCTGCATTGACGTAACCACTGCCGTTATAGAGTCCATTAACTATAATGTAAACCCATCCACGGCAACAGTAAACGCCCCCAGAAAGTATGGTGGCGTAGTTTAAAGAGTGAAAAGACACTCTAAGGGCGGGAGGGGAGGTGGATGGGTCAAACAAACACAAGGCTTTCATCCAGGAGAACGCTGTTTGTGTCCCGTGCATTAATTTTCACTTTCACGTTGCAATCAGCTGTTCGTTTGTGTCCCATGTTCACAATGTTCAGTGTCATTTTCACTGTACAAACATAGTAGTTTTAAGCCCAGCCATACAGTTCTTTCCTAAACCTAACCTAACACCTAAATAAAGTGACGCCAAGAAGCGAGACAAAGCGGTGGTATGTGACGAGTTGGGATGGGAACGTGTTGGACAGACGCTTTATAGTTAGATACAATGAAATCTGGTTGAAATTTTGCTTCTGTGCGGAAAACTGAGCAACTTATTTAATGTGATGAGTAAAAATATGAACTTCTTTATATTTGTTGGAGGGACTGCATTCACTGCTTTCAGCAAACTCCAGCAAGTACTTCCAGTATTACATCGAGTAACGTCAGTATTTTGCTCACTGCTCCGGATGTGGCGCTCCAGTGTGTCTCTCTGGCAAATTCCAAGCACGGGCATCTGGATGGAGCCGTTTTTAAGCTTCCACAAACCTTGTGTGTCTTCTGCTGCCTGTCATGAAACTGTGTATATTGTTCGTTTATCAAAGAATGCGCTAACGTGCCCAGACACCTTTGACGCTGCACAGTCACAAATTCAGTCTGTGAGAATTACAGTGGACATCCAATCACATTCACAAGAAACACCTTCCTTGTTTCCTAATATAACGGAGGCCTTGTTGAAACTGAAGCCAACGCACAGAGAATTGCAGTGGTTCAATCACCTGTAATATCATCTCTGAAATACCACTTGCGCCCATGTCACTTGTGTCCATGAACCCGATTGCTCATTCATTTTATTTTCCCTGCGTGAACATATCTCACCCAAACAGCTACGAGTTCACGCTTTGACTCATCCTTATATACGTCTGCCATCAGGGCATAATAGGTGCCTGGTGTTTCACAGACTTCTGCTTTGATCATGCGCAACAGCAGCAAGGAGGCTGCCAACTCCAGCAGCTCATTCTGAACATCTGGACTCATCAAAGTTCTGTTTCTGGGCAGCCGATCTAGACGATTTTGAATCTGTGGATCATATTTGCACAGGAATTTGAACGGTAACAATAAAGTTTCCTTTATTGCAGTGGTTCCCAACCTGGGGTCCAGGCCACTGTTAGGAGGGTGCCAAAGATTACAGGGGGTGCGCCAGGATTTGTCTGCTCTGAGGTTGTCAACATTTGATTCGCTCATGTATAACTAAAATCATAATAACACACTTATTGGATAGTTTATACAAAAGTCTGTACATAAAACTATTTAAAAAGATAGATTTTTTTCAATGAAATATTCAGTTTAAAGCCATATTTGTTGGTGTTTAGCCTTTCAAAAGCAACATTTTCACTGTGGTCAAAGACCTATTTGCTCTCCTGGTTGATGAACCCGTATTAACTGGGCGGTCAAGTAGTAATCTAACATCACCACAAATTACATTTATTTATTTATTAATTATTCGCATTTGGTCTGAAAAGACCATTAATCCAAAGGCAAATTAAAAACACACACAACAGGTAAACAATTAATCAAGTTTATATTTATTTATTTTCTTACATAATTCTTTGCTGGGTGGGCCGGTGCCGCCAAGGCCCATTACTGGCTACGCGCCTGGTTTGAACCTCTGCATGGCTCCGTTTGGCCTTAATATCACCCTTGACAGCAGCTGTATGGTGCATTTGTCATATCTGTCATGTCACTGCCACACATTGATTTGACTAAAAGGATTTGTTGCCCACTGTCATGAGGATACATTCCATCCCCAGTGACATAACACAATGTTATCCCACATATTAAGATAATCCTGGGAGAGAGGCACAAGGTTTAACCTTGTGAAATAAAGAAAGATTTTTTTTTGTACTATGAGCAAGCAGGGAGGATTACGCCATTTTAATATAATTTTTTGGCTACGTCTTGACTCAGGCTGGTGGACGGCCCTGACCACGCTAATCCTGGATGATAATACGTTCGCAGCATTAGCTAATGAAACCAACAGGAAAACCACACATCGTACACTACAGACATGCACTGAGCACATTAGAAATACAAGCTCTCTCTCTCATACACACACACACACACACACACACACACACTCCACTTGTGTGTAAACTGTTAAATGCAGTTCCACACTCCTCACTGGAGTGTAATCCAAATTCAAATGCTCACTGTAATCCAAATTTGTCTGCAGCAGTGTGAGGACTCTGGCACAGTGGATGAAGTCGGTTATTTAGTAGTTTATCTGCTGCTACCTGCTACGTGAAAATATGAAGCCTAAAACACACTAACACACACACACACACACACACACACACACACACACACACAGATATACAGGCAGAGAGAGAACCCCAGCGGTCCTCTCTGCACCTTAGTAACAGCAGACTGGCAAACTAGCCCCTTCCTCACAGAAGGCCCCCTATTGGTTAACCAGCGCTCTGTTGCTAGGGAACAGCTTATGCCTTGCTTCAGCGGCGGCCAATCGGTGGGTGTGTGTCAGTGACAGGGCGGCAAGGGGGGGCGGGTGGAGGTGGGGTGTGTGTGTGTGTATGTGTGTTTGCAGCCGCAGAGAAGCAAGCGAGATTTGTGTAAGACAGGTTCACAGCACACACAGATACTATCACAGTCCGATAAATACGCACAGGGAGCGCTGCAAACACCATGGGAACGCTGAGGCTGATCCGACACACAGACACACAAAGGAGCTCTTTTTACCAATCCATCAATCAATCAATAAAACTTTATTGATATGGTGCTTTTTGTGCAAGATTGCAATACAAAAAAGTGGATTACATAGAAACAAACAAACAAAAAATGCGTACTCTTTAACTCTATCCAATATGAAGCCTCCAAAATACCAAAATAGCACTGCACCTCTGTGTCCACTCAAAGACATCAACCAGACGTCATCATGGAACACAGAAATGAACCTCTGTGCATCCCAAAGGCTCATATTTACAGGAACAACACCTCAGTAAGATGGGTCCCCAGACGACCGAGCCCTTCATGGCCCACAATAACAAAAACGAACATGATGACAAAGAGATCTTATGAGAGAGAAGTACAGAAATAAAATGACATTAACAATTAAGGAACAGGTTAGTAGATAAACATGAGCTAAAAATAATATCTTAGGATTTTGCTTGGAAATGTCAACAGATTGTGACGCCATCGGCTCCAGATTGACACCAGAACGTGCTTCTCTATTGGTCTTAGTGGTAGATCATGACACAACTGAAAGGCCAGTGCCAGGTGAAAGAGCAGATTTAGAAGGGACACTTCTTTAAAGGGATAGTTCAGATTTTTTTAAGTGGGGTTGTATGAGTTACTTATCCATAGTCTGTGTATTACCAACGGTAGATGGCGGTCGGCACACCCCCAGTTTGGAGAAGCAGACAGGAGTACCGGCATGGGAGCAAAGCAATGTACTGCTGTGGACGGGGGCAGCAGCAAGGCACATTTTAGCCACCTAAAAAAATCAATATCAGATTAAGTCTACAATACATTTAGAATATTTTCACCGCTTTACCTTTCCATCAAAGCTAGAGTGAAGATACTGGCATCATATGAAACTAGAAAACCTGAGGAATCCATTGGTATCAACCATGTCATACTAGCTTGTAGAGAAGGAGGCTAAATAACACTCCAAACTTGAAGAATCTACCAGCAAAGAGACTTAATAAGAGGTGTATGTATACACACAATATGTCCTCTTCTGCTGACTCTGGCGGGCTAAAAAAGAAAGCATTACGGTATTGTAGTCAAGCCTGCTAGTGATAAAAGCATGTCTGTCGGTATCTGTGTGGGAAAGATGTGGCTGTACTTTTGCATTATTTCCTAAGATGATAAAGGCAGTGCTGGTGATATTTTATATGTCAGCATCAAAATTCAGATAAGGATAAAAAAGCAGACCAAGGTTACTAGCTTGGGGCTTGATGTTTTGAGTCAGGGATTTGAAGTCACTGCAGAGCGTATGTCTCTGAGCTTGTGCTCTAATTATTAAAACTTCTTCCTTTGATCAGTTGTAGGAAAGTTTGTGACATAAAAGAGTATAGTATGGTGGGCGGTGGTGTAGCGTGCCATTTTCATGCGAAGGACGTTAAATAACGCTCCAAACTTACGCTAAATTTTGGCAAGGAAAAACTGTCATGTCCATTTTCAAAGGGGTCCCTTGACCTCTGACCTCAAGATATGTGAATGAAAATGGGTTCTATGGGTACCCACTAGTCTTCCCTTTCAAACATGCCCACTTTATGATAATCACATGCCGTTTGGGGCAAGTCATAGTCAAGTCAGCACACTGACACACTGACAGCTGTTGTTGCCTGTTGTAAACATAAAATTGAATATAATACATTGGCCCCATTGTCATATCCGATCCAGCTATTGGAATCAGTATCGGCCCGATATCCAATCCAGTATCGGAATAGGTGCATCCCTTCATTTTCACATTACACATAGTCATTTTATTCGTTATTAATAGCATCAAGGTGAATAAAGGTTTCCAATGATTTTACTCAATAATTGATTGAAATTGGCCTAAAGGACATAAGTTACTTTTCTTTAACAGATGCTTCACAGTGGCAGTTCTCAGTGCCAGTAAGCAGGAAAATGATTTGTTCTTTGCCAGCACTTCATCCTCAGGATAATAAGCTTTCTGTTATTAATGGTGTTTTGTAGGGTCAAGGGAGCTGGTGGGGAGATTAAATTGCATTTCTCTATTAACGGCAGACAAAGTTCCAAGCAAAGGGAAAAGGACGCCAATGTGGGGCTCACACTATTTTTACCGTGATTATACTTAACCTGATCTTTGTTATCTCTGAAGAATACTGATCCGTGCACTTTCATGATTTTACACCGTGAGGATTAAGAATAAAATGGCTCTGTTGATTTTTGTTTTTGAAAAGTAGGTAGTAGTTATTAAAGAAATTGGTGGTGAGTTCAGCATTCAGTTATAGATTTGAAGACATAGTAATAGAAAATGCTGCTCAGTGTGTTGTACCAGTCACTTAACGAGTAGAATAGATTGTTTTAAAAAAACATGGTAGTAAAACAGTAACACACTGTTGATTAATATATCATGTATAAAAGGCAATGGGAGATTTGCTTAAAATTCATTATTATAAATTGCTACCTCCATTTCTGATTGTTGTTGCTCCTAAAGCAGGCGAGGTGAAGGTCCTGAAAGATACCACAGCGTTACCACGGTTTTGCACTCGGCGGCTCACGTAACCGCTGTCTTTGAAAGGGTGCGGAGGGGTACTCAGTTGGTTGCAATCTGCAGCCACAACGCTAGATGCCTCCAAATCCTACGTACTGCTCCTTTAACTGACTCTTTTCCTCAAAAAAGTGGGATAAATCTTTTGCACTTTTGAAATGTGTTTAAATACAACAGTAAATTTCACCACCCAAACATTCTAGCTAGCCTTTTTCTAGTGATGTCCCATTTCATAGGAATATGTTTCAGTGAGCATGTTTCCCATGAATGCAAAACTAAATTTACTCACTTGAGTTCTGGACTGAAGGTTCAGAATTCTTTAAGCAATAGTTTTGACATTTTGTTATATATACGTATTCTCTTTCTTGCAGAAAAGATCTTTAGGCCCTACACTAATACGAAACTACAGCCAGCAGCCATTAGCTTAGCTTAGCATAAAGACTTGAAGCAGGTAGAAACAGCTAGCCTGGCTCTGTCCAAAGATAAGAGACTTTGCCTACCAGCACCTCTAAAGCTTGCTAATTAAAACACTATATATTGTTTGTTTAATTAGTAGAAAAAAATGAAGAGTGAAATCTACAAGTTGCAAGCTAAGCTAATCAGGAATGAGTCCTAAAACCCGGAAATGATTTAGCATTTTAGCACTTTCAGTTCCCTCGTCTGGAAGTCACTAGTTTTTTTTTAATGGGTTTTTTAGATGCCTGATATAAAATCTGTGGTTAACACAAGCTTAAGAGATTTTAACGTTTTGTTCTATGATATAATATACGTAAATAAATACCCTACTCGCAAATTTTGAAGCCTTTATGTGTCTTATATAAAAAGCAGTTGCTAACAAATGGCTAAATGAGACTATCAAACATCAGCACGCCGACTCGTCTGCCTTTACAACCTTGTTGTGTATACTCGTTTACAGCCTAACGTTAGCTTTTTACTTCTGGTGATTGCATTCACACTTCGAAAATCATAGAAGTGGTGTTCATTTGTGGAGATTATCTTGCTGAACAAAATGTGTAAGTATTGTAAACGTTTGTTTGCCACAGAGCTTATTTTCGGCAATGGCTTTTTGTCGAGGGAACCCAGTGTGATGCTAACTTCCTAGTTGGCCTACAAAAATACGTCATCCCTGGAGCACTCTATTAGAGTTGCATCAATCTTCTAACTCTCAGCAAGAAAGCAAATCAGTTTATTTTCCGACATGTGCAACTATTGGTTTAATAGAAGAACCTGTCTCTATGATCTGAGAGTTTCCATGATTTACTCATTGAAAATACTAATTGTGGGTGATTATGTTCCTTTGGCACAAATTAAATAATTACACTGAAAAACAATCAAATTATTAAATAATCAACTAAAAGTGGAAATTAATATGAATATCTAGACGTCAGGAATTGTACTTCAGTGCATGGATACATAAAAAGCACAGGTTTTCTTACTAAATAGAGGTAGAAAAGGCTAATGATCAGAGAGTCTCATCCACCTGGTCTAGTAATCATCTATGACACAGATGCGTGATAAGCCTATCACCGGATTGATCAGCAGAAACCTTGTTAGCGGCCACTCTGGACAAATTCATTTACAACAATGTTGCACTAATGCTGCTTGATATCGGTGCGCAGTGTTCTCAGACTCCCATTTTCCCTCTACTACTGCAACTACTGGTCAAATTATTAGATTCAAACAGAACCAAAGGTGTTCTGTCTTCCCTCTTAGTAAATCCTTTGATAAGACCAAAATACACTCTATGGAAATACGCAACTACGTTTGAGAGATTCTGTGTGGGGTAAAAAAAAGCCTGCTGCATCGATGATGATGTCAGTGAATATACTAGATTCACTTTCACATATTTACCCAGTGCAGACAGGTGGTCAGAAAGACTGGCCTTCACCCACATGACCCAGGTTGTCAGCAAGCATCTGCTTAAGTGTCATTGAGCAAGACACTGACTCCCTGCCAGCTCCAGGCTGCTGTTCTGCAGCCGGGTTCGCCCTCTGACCTCACTCTGTCAGAGACGCTGGGCCTCCCTGTGGGATCAATGCGGGATTGTATTATTTATCTTAAGATGCAAATTGCTCCTTCATCAGTGCACTGCGTAACATGTATCACCATTGCTGCTGGGCCTTCTCTCAATGCACTGCAAAGACACTGAAAATATTAAACAGCATTACAATTTGTTCCTTTTTTGTGGCATTTGTTTTAGATGTGACCATTTTGTATTATGTCATGTTTCCAGCCACCAACACAATGCAAACCAGATAACAAGTGAATCTATTTAGTAATAATATCTTATTAGATTGTCTGAGGAAGTGGGTTGACATGTCTAGTACAAGCCCCCAGGAAGAGCGCCGGTCGTTGATCCCAGTTTTTGTGATGGCCAAACGGCCATACTACAACTTCCATGTCCGTCACGTGATGCCAGTGGGCCCAAAAATACTTTTTGCCATAGACTTAAATTGGGAAAGAGACATCTGTAACTCAGTGGATAATTTTTTTTGAGGTGAATCAACTTCCCAGTACGAACACTTGAATAGCTCTTTTGTAGATCATTAGTTCCTAAAAGTTGTAAAATGCACTAATGGCTGAATCCAGAGTTATTTCCCTTCCCCCGTTCATGTGAATGAGACCCAGACCGAGGCTGGAGCGAGGACTGTGAGGCATAGTTAGCAAGCTGTGACGACAGCGTGACGTTGGGCCCCCATGACTGAGCCATGTGACTGAGTGGACGCTACTGCGCCTGCTCCATAGGCCCAATGGATGCGGACGATCGCTGGAAGGTCCGGGTACTTTTCCAGTCGGAAGTCGAGCCATTTTGGCATCATGCACCACTGAGCAACTTTCATAGGAATGAATGGGGCCCCGTGTCCAACACTGTATCCAGTTCTCTTAATACATCCATGATCTAGTATAGCTCTGGTTTTTATCCCTATTTATCTAATTGACAATTCTTTGACAATGTGTCAAATTGTGTTTCTCTGATCTGTGGAGTTCCTCAATCCTGGGACTTGTCTTATTCTCCTTTTACATGCTCCCTTTAGTGCACATTATCAATGTGCGTCTCTCATCGTTGCTGTGATGATGATGTCCTCCTTAACCCCTTAACACTCCCGGCCCGGCCACTATCCTGTATTTCAAAGGTTGTTGTGGGCTAGGTTTTCAAGCTATAGTGAAGATACTGATATTATATGAAACTTGAACGCCTAAGGAATCCAACAGTGTCATGCTAGCTTGTTGGCAAGAATGCTAAATAACGTTACAAAGTTATGCTAAGTTTTGGTGAGGAAAAACTGGCAATTTTAAAAGGGGTCCCTCAGACCTCAAGATATGTGAATGGAAATGGGTTGTATGGGTGCCACCGGTCAATAAGGGGGTTTCTGAGCAGTTTCCAGAGCAGAAGTGCTCGCCATCCAATCACCGAAAAATGCAATTCTTGCAGAAATCTCCAAATGTCAAACGTTTTTGAAACCAAATCACAGCATGGCTTTTTCTCGAGTGGTAAAAAATGGCTAAATTTAGCACCAAATCTGTGTAACAAATGGTATCAACTTCAAAAATGCTGCAACAATTAATGAGACATAACGGAGCATGGGAATCGCCATCACAAACGTATATCATCATGTTCTACGCTCTTATACACTTTCACAATTTATTTTTAATTAATTCATTCATTCATTCATTTATTAATTATTTTTGATTTCTTAATAATGACTAGAACAACTTGACACACAGTGCTGAGCTGCTTCTCAAATTAATCTTCAGGTTCCCAGCTTTCAGATGATGTACACCACTTATATGTGATATATACTGTTGACCTGCTATCTCCCCCTAAACACCACCTGTCCTCCCACCTACCCCTCTAAAAAAGAGGGCAGAATGGTACGGCATATTTGTGAAACCAGGGGAATTAAACTATTTTACATAACATTACGAAATGAGATTAGTACCTGGATGCCTCATAGTTTCCTACAGTGAAATCATAAAACAGAAGTTCTTGTGTTCCTTGACTTCCAACTCAAAGGTGGTTTCCAAAGGGGTCATTTTTTATTCCCAGTCGAACTTTGAGAAACATGTTATGTTGGTTATTCAGTCGTTATTTCCCATTAAGAAATATTACCACGCTATTCCCCTTTATCTTTCAAACTAGCTTTAAGCCAAGAAGCTGTAGCATGCCACATGAACCTGGTGCAAGCTTCCTGTCAAATTTTGGATTGAATTCAAAAGATTAGGCATTACACAATTGGGCTCCATTCTATTACTGTAATAGTAAGTAGCTGATCCCATAGTAGGTTCGCCAGGCCTCTCAGGTGATGCTTGATTACCCTGATTTGTTCTTATTCTTTAACTATTTTTGCTTGTCTTTGACTTAGATATTTATTCAAATGCTTTTTATTTACTTTTTTTTAATAACCGTGAAGCACTTTGTAACCCTGGTTTTCAAATGTGCTGTATAAATAAAGTTTTTCTTATGCTATTTCTAAAGGAATTGCAGGTATTATGCAAATGTGTTACTTGGTGACATCATCATGTTACAGAAGAAAAGGCGGGACTTCAATCAAGGTGTTTCAGGCAGTTCATGAGCAGTGTTTCTGTGGGGGAGAGTAGCTCCCTTTGGCATGGATTTTGGGCTTTGTAACTTTGCAGACCTTTTACATGCACAAACACGACTCGGTCAAAACAAAGTATATGGTTGGACCGTATGTGGTCAGTCTGTGAATTTGTGGTTAAATTGTTACACAAACAGTCAGTGGTCATGTCTATAATGTTAAATGCAGCAGTATAAGTCCACCAGGTCTGGTGAGGACACAAGGGCAAAGCAACGCTTCCGGCATTTTGGACTGAAAGCGACTGTCGGACACCAGTAAAACGTCTACCTAAAAAGTGCCGTACAAAAGTAAAACAAAATTGATTCTATTCTATTGACATATTCTACCGTAATGGCCTGTGTCAAACAATAAAATGTTATAAATATAATAAGCGTTTTCAGTCCAAATTCAAAGAGGCTGAGATTCATCTCTTTGCTTCTATACGCTTTGACAAGAGGATGCTCTTGATATGGACTTGACAAATCCTCTCGTGGATTGCACCTGATTGGTCCCTGGTTTTCTACTTGCTGTTTCAAACTGGAAATGACATGGCGGCCTGCATAATAGGTCATTTTTAATGACCAGCTGTGGTAATAATAAATGTCTTGCTTTGGTTAAAAATCTAAATGGATGCATGTAAATGACTGTGTACATTTGTATGTATTAGCAGGTTAGATTAATGTTTGTATGAAAACAGCCTGATGTGTGAGCTTTGAGTGTGTGTGTCCTGATTATTGACACTCTCCATTTTCTTTCTCTCTCTCTCTCTCCCACGCAGGCCTACAGCTCTATCCTGGTTGTCATGGTGATTCTGCTCAACATTGGAGTGGCTATTTTGTTTATCCACTTTTTTATTTAAAGACAGCACCGCTTTCAGAGTCAGCCTATCTATGCTACAACAACTATAAATTCATATTAGTATTACGACGAATCTGCTGCCCCTTCGTGTCTCTGGCGAGAGGACTGCAACTGGCTGAGGAGGACTCCACCAATATTTGAGCTAAAGGTAGCTAACCCGGGCCAACCCTAGTTAAGCTTGGTGTGTGCGTAGCCCAAAGAAGTGGACAAAAGAGGGGTGAACCAGTCCGGCTATCTGGACTACAGGGAGGTAATAGAGTCCAGAAACTGGACTTAAGTGAGCTTCAGTAGCTCACAAATAGACTCAAATGGGCTGAACCGGTCTGATCCCCAGGCCACGAGAGCTGCAGCTGGCATTACAGCCAGATGTCTGCTTCCACTGTCCGCAGACAGGACTGACGAGACAGACTTTTTCATCTTCAAATCATAGTTTTCAACAGATTTGTAACTTATAATTTATTTATTAACATTTTTCTCTCATGTACAATATGTTGATGGATATATTCTTTATTTTGTAACCCTCCAGCCCTCTTTATATAACTCCTGCCTTTTGGTTCCTCCGCCTGCCCAGGTGTTGTTACTGATGGTTCAAGGTGTGTGTTCAAGTGCGTGTGTGCGTGCGTGCGTGTGTGTGCGTGTGTGTGTGTGTGTGTGTGTGTAAGACTCAGGAGCTGGTGAGTGTGTGCTGCCTCGATACATGGTTGATGACTCCCTGTCCACACACGCGCTCATTGCTTTTACCCCCATCCCTCTCATTCATCCGTCCCCGCTCTGATGTCTGTCTCCTCTCTGTCTTCATCTCCTGCTGGGAGTGACAATTTTTGTGTGCGTGTGTTTATGTGCATCTCTGCAATGTACATGTGTTTAACCCTCTGAGACCCACATAGACACGTTGTCATTTGTAGGGAGGTACAGGGGGTCTTAAGGGAGAGATAGCAGGTCAGCAGTAGATGTCACATAGAAGTGGTGTACATCGTCTGAAAGCTGGGAACCTGAAGATTAATTTGAGATGCAGCACAATAAACATGAATTCATTATTTAGTTAAAAAACATTGTGAAAGTGTATAAAGGCTTAGAACATTATGATAGAAGTATATGATAGCCATTCTCATGCCCACTTATGTCTCATGAGTTGTTGCAGCAATTTTTGGTTTGATGCCATTTGTTGCTACACACAGATTTGATGCTAAATGTAACCATTTTTTACCACTCGAGAATCGATAAAAATGATCCCTCCAAAATACCACATTAAGACACCAAGACCTTGAGGAACACCATAGAAAAAGCCATGCTGTGATTTGGTATCAAAATCGTTTGACATTTGAAGATTTCTGCAAGAATTGCATTTTTGGTGATTGGATAGTAAGCATTTCTGTTCTGGAAATTGCACAGAACCCCCTTGTTGTCAATCTACTTAGGAAAGCCATCCATCCTCTGAATGCCCTAGGTCTCTAGTTTATGGCTGTAAAGTTTCATAAGGCTGTGATTATGCTAGAGGTCGCAACAGGTCATTTTATACAGTGATATCAAATTTTAAAAAATGTCTACTATGGGGACTAACATCATCACACATGAATACAATTGGGCTCATTGGATCCATAAGAGTCTCAGCTTTACAGTGATACCCAATTTATGTAATTCAAAGACTGTTAAGGAACCTCAGTATGCAGAAATATTCAAATACACCATTTTAGAATAGGTGAAAATAACACATTTATACTGCATTAAAAAAACTGCTTGGTTTTTGCCAAAAACTGCATGTGATTATCATAAAGTGGGCATGTCTGTAAAGGGGAGACTCGTGGGTACCCAGAGAACCCATTTTCATTCACATATCTTGAGGTCAGAGGTCAAGGGACTCCTGTGAAAATGGACATGACAGTTTTTCCTCGCCAAATAACTTTGGAGCGTTATTTAGCCTCCTTCTCGATAAGCTAGTTTGACATGGTTGATACAGTAAAGTCAGTCGGGATCACGGGTCTGAGGGGGTTAAACAGGTTTTATGTTCAGAATGTAAGCGTGTTTGCAACTGTATCATGCAGGCATGTCTTTTTACAGCATTGTGTGTGTGTCTGTGTCTGTGTTACATGTGTGTGTGTGTGGTCTCCAAGTAGCTCAGTGGCCTTTCACGCTTTTCATGAACTTTACAAGAGCATCTCATGAGGACACAGTCACTGCTCATCCACATCTAGCTTACTAGCATTAGCTGACAGCTGCGCTCTCTCCGTCTCTCCCTCCCACTCTCTCCCACCTCCACACACACCAGTCAGAGGATGGAGCTTCCTCTGAGTCGGTGGTAGTCCTTGGCAAAGTCCTGCACCTACTGTACCACTAGTGTATGGAGGACGGAACCTGCCAAAATAAAAAATAAATAAATGACTCAATAAATAAATAAATATGTCATTAAATATAGCAAAAAAATAATATTAAAAATGAATGTAGCCATTAATTAATTGATAGAATGTGACATTTATATTTGTTTTAATTTGTATCTTTTTTTGTTTATCTTTGTATTAATTCTCTTATTTCTTTACTCTTCCATTTAATTTTTCCTTTTATTTCTTTATTTATGTAAATGTTTTTATTACATTTTTAATTGATTTATTTATTTTGATTTATTTATTTATTTTTGCTCTGAACAAGCTAAACCTTGCTGAGTGACAGCCCACTCATTTGCGTAATGAGGCAGAAATACGTAACGAAATGTAAAAAAAAAATGTGTAAAGAAAAGAATACAAAATAAATAAGTTTGGGGAAATAAATAAGTGGTGAAATACAAATGGAAAATCAATCCGAAAAAAGAAAGAAAGAAATGCATAAATACATACATACATACATACATACATACATTTAAAAATAAATGTAAAAATAAATTAAAAAATAAAGGCAAATCTGAATTAATACATTTATAAATGAATACAAATAAATACATAAATAAATTAAAGGGAAAATTAAACAGAGGAGTAAATAAATAATACAAATATAAATAAAGAATCAAACTAAAACAGAAATATCAATTTTTGCCCCATTTTATCCATTAACTAATGACTAATGGCAAATTTAGTGACATATTTATTAATTTATTGAGTCATTTATTCATTCATATTTTTTTTATTTTGGCAGGTTCTGTCCTCCCTACTAGCGGGGATATTTAGAGGAAATACTGCATTCACCGAAGCAAAGTCTGTATGTGTAACACCAGAAATATGGCTATGGTTTTAAAGACAATATCATATTGATAAATCAGTGTCTCCCACTGCTTCTCTCAAAACATAACCTGAAGATCTTTTATACTATACTTGCAAGATGTCTGAAAAAAAATACTCGTTGCCACCTGCCTTGCTTTTGTAGCGCAAATTGATAAAAGTACAACAATGCATGCATATGTACTGTAATATCTTAGTAGTGCATTGAATCTGAAAGCAAAACAAGCTTCAGAAGCACATGCGACGTGTTAGGTTTTGATAGGAGCAGTGTCTGGAGAGAAGCCTGTTTGTCTCTGATCATGAAGCTGGGATAAAACAGCAAAGTGAAAATTTCTTTTATTGATCTTTTCTGGGTTAAAGGTGCAGTATGTAGGATCTGGTGGCGGGGTTGCAGATTGCCACTTCCCCCGTGTGCGTGTAGTGTAGGAGACCTACAGTGGCCAAAGTGGAAATGGGAAAATGCGAATGGCCCTATCTAGAGCTAGTGTTTGGTTTGTCCATTCTGGGCTACTGTAAAAAAAAAAATGGCGGCCAGCTCCGTGAAGAGGACCCGCTATGATTGTGTCTAGAAGGTAACCCGTAAACTGCGAAATCTGATCTGAGATCTGCAAACATTTACAAAAACTCTCGTGAGAATTGCTGCTCGACGACCTACCCTAACCATAACTATTTGAGATCAATGCCTAACCTTAACCATGGTTATGGCTAGAAATGATCTGTCTTGTGTAAATATGACGTCACATTCTCGTTGTAATCGGAGCGACTCGGGGATCGGAAGCCCTTCACAGGGAAGAGAAGACTGTTGTATTAACGTTGTAAACAGACAAAATCATGCAGTTTCGCTAGAAACTCCTTCATCTCACGTCAACGGGGCCTCCGACAGCGACTAGCCCGCCATGGACAGACCTAGGTCCGGCTTCCTGGCAGTTAGAGCTTCGGCGGGAGGTGGAAAGCTCTGCACCTGGTTTCCCCAACTTGCGGATTCCCTTCTAGACACTACCACCCGCTATGTATGTACATAAACGACTCATTCTAAGGTAACAAAAACATAACGATTCTTAGTTTCAGGTGATTATAGACTAAAGAAAACATACTTATTACTATTATATTCCATTTCTGTTAATAGATCCCCCTAATTGTTACACACTGTTCCTTTAAATGAAACCGATTGAAGCCTTTATGTGGGGCTACTCGGAGCAGCCTCACAGGAACGAACTGTTTGGAAGGATTTTTGATGAAATGATGCAAGTCTGTTGTGGTGTAGTAGCAAGCAGTGGCCGGGGTCGTGGTCACGATTTACCGCCTCCATTCATCAGCTTCTCCTCCAACCATCCAAGACCCTCAATGACAGACAGAAACACCAGTCACAATTTGTCTGTTATTTTTTTATAGTTGAGTGAAGATACTTTATCTCTCAAACCCATCTAGCAGACCAGCCTGTGTTTGTTTGCATGTGTGCACATGAATGCTCATCGGACTGTGTGAACATGTGTGTGCATCGTCCTCCTTCCACGTGATGGGATGGGATGGCTGAGCCCGTTGCCATCGGTAACAACTTCCAGGGGGCAGGGAGGTTCGCTGGTGTTTTTTTCTGTCCGACACAGCGTTTCCCAAACTGCGGACTGGAACTCAAACTAGGCTCATTTCTGGTGTCCCCCGCCCCCCTCCCCATTATTACAAGAGTACAGTCTGATGTGCCTGCACCCCGAGAGGCAGAACAATGTATTTTCATTTCATTTCGGTCCCAGACTGAAAAAGGTTCAAGAAACTCTGCTGTATGCCATCAGCCTGGTGACGATGCCCTGCGTCACCCTGTTAGTCCGCAGCATGCTACAGCATGCCAAGCTCTCTATAGTTTGACTCTCCTCTTTCTTTCTTTCTTTCTTTCTTTCTTTCTCTTTCTTTCTTTCTTTCTTTCTTTCTTTCTTTCTTTCTTTCTTTCTTTATGTTTCTGGGAATTACTCTGTTTTGTTTTTGAGTTATGTGGAGAAAATAATGAAAGTGTTTGAAAGAAAATGACTCTTGGCTCTTGTGCTTTTAATCTTTGTTGTGTTTGTGTGTGTCTGTGTGTGTCAGGCAGCATCCTTGATGCAGAGAGGGAGTGGCACAGGCCTGGTTAAGAGGGAGGGGTATGGTTACTATAGCAACCTTAACTGAATTTTCCTCCGTCAGCGTCGTGGCGGGGCCTGTGTTTGGGGGCGGGGTTTACCTCTAGAGACCAATGTTCTCAATGAGAGTGAGGATGGGGGGAGGCTGTATTGATGGAGAAACAAGAGAATAACTAAGGACGGGTGAAGGAAGAGGTGATAAATATTATCTCAAGTACATCTGTGTTTAATCAACATTTTAAAGTAGTCTTTGGTGTGTGATGTTTTCATCATCTGTGACGAGGCATGGCCAGGTGGATGCAACACGACATCCATCAGCAAGTGTGCTGCTGCATCAGGTTTCAGCATGGACATCTGACTCCATCTTCTGGTCCTAGATATGAACTACATAACAACAGCATCAGAGGGGCCTCGCTTGGAGTCAATGAAGATACCATTTAAAGCTGAAGTAGGCAAGATTGGAGCAAATATGATTTAATAAAAGTTATTTTTATAAAATGGTCACTATATCCTGACAGAAGTGCATGAGACAAGTAATCTGAAAAAAATCATGTGTCTCTGTGTTCTCCGGTGCGCCTAATGGCATCTGCAAGATTTCAAAGACCGGAGGAAAACAACCAATCAGAGCCGAGCTGGAGCTTGCCATCTCTGAGCAGCTGTCAATCACTTGGTCAAACCAGGCAGCGCTGATCAAATATGAATCAATATTCTGTTACTGTAATGCTTATTTATCACATAAAATGTTTGAGAAACATCTTGTAGTGTACTGGTGAGGCTCCAGCTCAGCTCTGATTGTTTTTTTTCCTCCGGTCTGTGAAATCTTGCAGATGCCATTAGGAGAACCGGAGGACACTGGAGGAACAAGATTCTTTTCAGATTACCTGTCTCATGTACTACTGTCAGGATATAGTGACCAATTTATAAAAAATAACTTTTCTCAATCATATTTGCTCCATTTACCCACTGCTGCTTTAATTTATACAGTGGCTTTAGTAAATCAACAGCTGGACAGACAAGAAATTACACCACCAAATCTTCCATCCCTTGCCAAACTACTAAATTTATATAGCTACTATTACACTTTGATACTCTTCACTGTGACTTTATGGTTGACTTTTTTTTTATTTATAGCATTCTAATCTCTGGAAATAACACTAGTTCTTAAATATTGTGTCTTTAAATGTTTGTATCTGTAATAGTCAGTTTTGTTATTGGTTAGACCAGGGGTCAGCAACCTTTTCTATCTAAAAAAAAAAGGAGCCGCAAAACATTTGATCATTGTGATGAAGGTAACACAGTTTATAGTCTAAGTATATATATATAAGTCTAATGCAGTGAGGGCCTAAGTGCAAATGTACTACGGAGTGTTAGGGCCACATTGAGGGAAAACACATCTGAGATTTCCAGAATAAAGATATTACTTTACGAGACTTATGACTTTATGCTCGTAATATTACAACTATTTTTTCCCGTAAACTTCTGACTTTATTCTCATAATATTACGACTTTTTTCATGTTAACTTATGACTTTATTCTCATAATATTACGACTTTTTTCATGTTAACTTATGACTTTATTCTCGTAATATTATGACTTTATTCTCGAAATCTCAGATTTATTTTTTTTCCCTCAATGTAGCCCTAATACTCCGTCGTACCGTCGTACCATAGACCTACAATAATGATAAATACAAATGGAAATGGAAACAAAAAAAACAGTTATTCATTTCCATGTTTAAAAAATCCACAGGGAGCCACTGGAGAGGAGCTGAAGAGCCACATGTGGCTCCGGAGCCGCAGGTTGCAGACCCCTGCGTTAGACTATCATACTAAATAGATTACATAGCATCAGTTTAAACGTGTAGGCCTATCTATCTAGCACTTTAAAAGCTCCAGTAATAAAGCTGAGATATGTATGAGCGCATGAGAAAAAGATGTGAAATAACAACAGGGCAGCGGATATCCCCTCTGAGCCAATCAGGAGCGAGGCCTCGCCTACAGACGGGACTCGCAGCCAATCAGAGGAGACTCTTCAGTGTGGTGGGCGGGTCTTCGTAGTTGATGTTATACACAGCTGTTTTTTTTTCTCCCCCTTGATTTGAAGACTCATACTCATGGCAGAAAACAGGGAGGCGGAGGACAACATGTTGCACTAAAGTTAGTCACGCACTCTGGACAAGTAGGGGAGCATTTTTTTTTTTACTAGAGAGCGAAGTTTTAGGAGGTAATGTCATGTTATTTTGCAGTGGCAGCAGCAGGAGGAGTAGTAGCTTCAGACCACACGAGTTTTGTTGTTAAACTTGAACCTAGCACAGTCCTGCTAGCTGGGCTTCAGCTCCAAGTTGTGGAAAACCATGAGGACGGAGGAGCAGCTCTCCAGGAAGCAACAGGAGAACCAGGAGAAGTCTCTGTGTGATTGAAGCGTCTCCTTGAATGGAGCAGAGGTGCTTTGATCCAGTCTGATCCATCCTGCTGGAGGTGTTACTGTAGCCGTCAGGAGGCAGCGGTCCGACCGGTGGAGAGGGACCCGGCGGAGGGACTCCAGGTTGCAGAGCAACACAAACCCAGACCGACTTGGTGATCCATATGAGGCGACTTGGTGAGACTATGGTTCCGAAAGGCCTGCTGCTGCTGCTGTGGGCCGCCAACAAAGGAAATACCAGCTGCTTTTTTCATTTCACTGCTGTGGCGTGTGGATACAAACAGTGAGAGAGTGAGACAGTCACTATTTTTCATTTCACTTCTGCAGAGTGTGGAGACAAACATTGAGAGAAAGTGAGAGTCACTATTGTAAGGCTAGACTTCTCGCTGCCTTAACTATATATAAACTTACTTGTTACTTAGTTAAACTACTGTAGGGCTGCTGTGGGTAAAGCAAGAGCTTCGTCTGTGCAACAGGATCCACTTTAATGACCCAATTCAAGTCTATAGGACAATTAAACACCCATTAACCAAAAAGGTGGCACATCACTTCTTACTTCATATCACTCCGCACAATCTTAATCATCACTCACCTTATACAAGCACGTAAAGGTGAGTGATGGTTATATAGTTATTATATAGTATATTATATAGTTCCAGATCTAACTTTAAAGGAGAGATTAGGGCCACATTGAGGAAAAACAATATATCTGAGATTTCAAGAATAAAGTCATATTACGAGAATAAAGTAATATTTTTACCAGAAAAAAAGTCTTATGAGAATAAAGTCATAATATTATAAAGTAGTAATTTAACGTGTTATTTTCTTTTTTTCTCGTAAAGTTATGACTTTATTCTTTTAATATTACGACTTTTTCTCGTAAAGTTATGACTTTATTCTCGTAATATTACGACTTTTTTTCTCTTGCTTAAGGAGCAGAATACAATATGTATACTGTATAAAGTAAGTCTTTACAGAAATAAATCTAATCTTACATTATTAGTGAAAGTTGAAAAATTAGCTCTCCAGAGTAGCGCTGCGTAATTACGCACACACATACACCCTTTTGTTGTGAAGTTTACTCTCCAGTTGTAGTGTGAGTAGTGCAGTCTGGGTGGATGTGTGAGGATGGTGGAGAGCCGCAGCTGTGTCCAGAGAGAGGGGGTGTACCGCTGGTTCTCGTCCCTCGCCTCGGCCCAGAGAGCAGAGTTCCTGTGCGGCCTCCTGGACCTCTGCGTGCCCATCGAGCTGCGCTTCCTCGGCTCCTGCCTGGAGGACTTGGCCCGCAAGGACTACCACTCGCTGCGGGATGCGGAGATCAGAGCCAACAACCCGGCCGACCTGTCTGGCCTCACCAACATCACGGACGAGGTGGTGCGCAGCAAGCTGCTGGTGTCTCTGGCCCTGCTCGGCTCGGACAACAGGGAGGCTGCGGGCGTCCTGTACCGGACCCTGACGCACATAGACACGGTGATCAATAACTACGGGCTGGCGCTGAACGACGGGAGGACCGAGGAGCAGTTCCTGCTGCTGTTCACCATGGCCTCTCACCACCCGGCCTTCAGCTTCCACCAGAAGCAGGTGCTGAGGCAGCAGCTCGGACACATCCAGGACATCCTGCAGGTGAGATGAGGGATGCTTAGAGAGTGGAGAGCCAGAAATGTATGTCAGAAACATACTTAAAGGGTAACTTTGGTATTTTTCAGCCCGATCTTCCCATGTTTTTTACAAAATAAATTACAGGCTTGTAGGTGAAAGCTGACAGCCAGCAGGAGTTTGTGATGAAAAATCAAGTAGAATCAAACCTGGTCAAAATAACCAGTTTGTATCCACTGACGTTTGGGACCCTGGGTCCTCTATAACAGCTCATAACATACTTAAAGGGTTTTTCAACCCTATTTCCCAATGTTTTTGTGTGTAAGTGACTAATGGGGACAACATTGTTTTTAATTGGTTCAGTATTGAGGGAGAACGCTCTAACCAGCAGGTGCAAAATGAGCTGCAAGGACAATTGTAATGTTGCGTTCACTAAAAGTGCTTGTTTTTGCCACTGACAGGCTCAGGTTGTTATCATAAGTGTCTGACAACATTATGGAAAGGACCGTACAGAGAAATTTAATGTTTTTCTTACCTTTTGCTTGATTCAATCTGTTTGTTATTGTTTGTCTCGTTCTGAAATCTCATGTCACATCCACATTTTTGAAATAAGCAAAATATTCAGCCATGATATTGAATATTTTGTAGATACCACTAAGCTACGCTTTCTGTTCTCCAACACAACAAACTCTGACATCACCGGCACTCCTCTTTCCAACTCTCCCCCTTTTTTTCGCCTTTGTCTCTTCCAGCAACAAGTCACATGACACAATAACAAACAGTAAGCGAAAGGTAAAGAAAAACGTTTCATTTCTCTGTAGGGTCCTTTCCATAATGTTGTCAGAAAAAAAGGAAAATAGGGTCCCCTTTAACAAATAGGCACAAAGTAAAGGCCTGTTGCTGTTCACCATGGCCTCTCACCACCCGGCCTTCAGCTTCCACCAGAAGCAGGTGCTGAGGCAGCAGCTCGGACACATCCAGGACATCCTGCAGGTGAGATGAGGGATGCTTAAAGAGTGGGGAGCCACAAACTAATGACAAATATTGTCCAGAAACCCTCACAGGTACTGCATTTAGCATGAAAACTATGCTCAAATCATAACAAACTCAAGCCTAACAGGCAACAACAGCTGTCAGTGTGATGACTAGACTATGACTTGCCATAGAACCCATTTTCATTCACATATCTTGAGGTCAGAGGTTAAGGGACCCCTTTGAAAATGGCCATGACCGTTTTCTCACCAAAATTTTGCTTAAGTTTGGAGCGTTTTATGACGTGGTTGGTATCAATGGATTCATTAGGTTTTCTAGTTTCACGTGACACCAGTATCTTCACTCTAGCCTTAAAACTGAGCCTGCTACAACCTAAAAATTGCAAGTTATGTTAATGAGTTAAAGAAATTAGTGGCATTAAAATGAATTTGTGTTAACGTGTTATTATGTTAACTTTGACAGCCCTATTCAAAACACAACACAGACTGAAATTTAATCACTTGCCAGATTCTATGTAGATGGACAGGTCAAGAAGCATGTTCTAGTGCATACTGTACCATGGGAGTTTATTTATTGGGAAGAAATGCTACTTTCTCAACATTTAAATGATCCGACACTTAGAACTTGTCTTACAGAAATACAATTTAACACATCTAAAGTCTTCTACTCAGATGCCACCATATCTGTTCGATGTGATGTGTATTCATGTAGCAGCACCAAAAACTGCACTGTATAGTCTTTATTGGTGTGAGTGGCATAGAAAAAAAACAATAACCAGTGAAAGTCCCACTCGATGGTTGACTGAGAACATGTGGTTACCCACTGTCTGAAGCTCATAAAGCAGGTGAGTTGACCGCATGGTGGACACGCTGCAGGATGTTACTCTGCTATGAATCCTCATCTCTCTGACAGGGTGCCTGCTTCAGGACATAAGAGTCCCGTAAATTCAGAGCACTGGGCGTTGTTAACCAGCGCTGAGTTATCACCACGTCCGCCCATTCATCAGGCCCCTGGCTACAGGTGAGGTTTTCAGAGGAAAGGAAAAGTCATTGCAGCAGGTGAAGCCCGGACTAATTTCAGGCTTTCCTGAGACCTGGCAGAGGAAATATGTTCCAGATGAGTACAGCACTCTGACATGTTACCTACACACCAAAATTACAGGTGAGACACAGTCAATGACAGGCTGCCTGTTTACACAACAGACCTCAGTCATGTGTCAGTGGTGAACAAAGTAAATTACAGGCTTGTAGGTGAAAGCTGACAGCCAGCAGGAGTTTGTGATGAAAAATCATGTAGAATCATACCTGGTCAAAATAACCAGTTTGTATCCACTGACATTTGGGACCCTGGGTCCTCTATAACAGCTCAGAAACATACTTAAAGGGTCACTTTGGTATTTTTCAACCCTATTTTCCCATGTTTTTGTGTTTTAGTGACTAATGGGGACAACAATTTTTTTTTAATTGGTTCAGTATTGAGGGAGAACGCTCTGACCGGCAGCCACAAAATGAGCTGCAAGGGCAATTGTAACGTTGCGTTCACTAAAAGTGCTTGTCTTTGCCACTGACAGGCTCAGGTTGTTATTATAAGTGTCTGACAACATTATGGAAAGGACCGTGCAGAGAAATTAAATGTTTTTCTGACCGTTTGCTTGATTCAATCTGTTTGTTATTGTGCCTCGCTCTGAGAAGTCTCATTCTGAATAAACAACAAACTCTGACATCACCGGCACTCCTCTTTCCAACTCTCCCCCTTTTTTTCGCCTTTTGTCTCTTCCAGCAACAAGTCACATGACACAATAACAAACAGTAAGCGAAAGGTAAAGAAAAACGTTTCATTTCTCGGTAGGGTCCTTTCCATAATGTTGTCAGAAAAAAGGAAAATAGGGTCCCCTTTAACAAATAGGCACAAAGTAAGGACCTTTCTCAAGTAGAGTATAAATACAGCGGAATGCTTTGGGACAAACTCGGTCACAACGTTTTGTAACAATGGTTTCATATCAAGTGATATGCAAAGGTTCACAGTATTGAGAATAAAAAGTATATGCAATATACAGAGAAACTAAAAATAAAAAAATCACCCCAAACCTTCAGAAAGGCCCTACATACCCAAGGCTTATCTCACTGTGATGATCTACAAAGACAGAAAAAAAATGCAAGATAATAATTAAATGTGACTTGAAAACATCTGACAGTGTTTTAAAGATTAAACTTCAATAAGTGGACAGATTGCGACATACCCAAATTAGATTTTCAGCATCAAATTTGGACTCTTTAAAGATTAAGTGGCAATCTGTGAAATCACGCTCCTGTCACCTGTCACTACACTACATTTCCCAGTTCAACAAATGGTTGAACAAGACAAGGCAAGGCAAAATTACCTTTTTCTAGCTGTGTTTCCCATTTAGATCTTACTGAACTCGTTGGTTGTTGCAGGTGAGCCGGGGGAGGAGGAGGAGGAGAGGCTCAAGCAGCAGGCCCTGGCGGAGATCGAGCTGCCGCGTGTCACTCTCAGCCACAGCACCACTATCACCATCAGACCGTGTCCCTGCCACTGGCCTCATTGTCCCCCACTGCCTGCTCCCTGCCCGATGCCAGCGCTGCCTACCTGCCTCTGTCTGCCTGCCAGCCCTGCCACACACACTGCACATGCTGGCACAAGGTAGGGAGCAACACAGTCAGAGTTTATGTTCATGTTCACTTAATAATACAGCGAGTTTCAGATCTTCACAAAATATAACAAATATGTAATGGAAGGGATTTCCTGGATTGGTCGTCTGTGGTTCTGATAGTTTCATCCTGCGTTAGTCATACTGGCTAAGAGGCTGTTTACATCTTCAGTTGACTTACATTCTGGTATGGAGGGCATGCAAAAGAGTTTTGTATGCTGTATGACAGTGTAGCTTTCTTTGGTGTGAATGAGCGGCCATGTGTTGAATCCTCATTGATTGTTTAATACATCATGTACTGTAGGACTTGAATATCTATTAATGTATTGTAGCAGTTTTAGCTGTTTCATATCAAGATTGAAACTGCATTAAAAAAAAGAAAGAAAGGAAATGGATAATAAATTCATGCAAATGTGAAAAAGTAAATTAACATTTTCAACAAAATGTAGGTCGAAAGCATTCATGTAAAACACTTTCAGTTAAGAATCCTACAAATTAAAACACAAAATTCAAAGTCAGACACACAAGTCAAATCCTGTCTGTCATCGCCTCCTTTTCCACTTTCTTTTTTAGCAAAATTGGGGATTCATGTTTTCTCTTCTTGAAAGGCATGATGGTTTTATGGTCATTTATGAGGATATGATTATTTATGAGATACAGTAGTATTATGACTGCACTAGCGTTGGATTGATGCGTTGTACAATTTGAAATAAAAACCCACACCATCTGCCTCTGGCTGCAGATTTGTGGTGCTGTGTGTTCAAATTGTGCTGCCATCCAGGTATAAAATGATTTCCTGAAGAAGCATCTTTTTCGTCTTTCGTCTTTCCATTTGTTGAAGAAATACTTCACCCACAAAATGACTATTTGTTTATCAATTACACACCCCGTGAGAAGAATCCTTCACCGTGGAGGCGTGCCAGAAAAACAAAGTTTTCTTCAAGACTTAAAGATAACACAGGGTGAGTAGTTGATATACAAATGGTCACTTTGTAGGGGAAGTATTCCTTAAGTCACTGTTGTGATTGGCTCAGCTGTTTCAGAGCGATGAGATCAGTGATGTGACTGGCTGAGAGCATATTTATTAATCACCACATCCTCCAGTTTATATTCCACCTCAGCCAGCCCTTTTGCACTTCGCGCTGCTGCACATACATGACCCAAAATAATAAGCTGCACTTAGATACGCCCACATAGTCTGTGAACCTAAAAAACCATAAAACTCCACATGCCTCCTTTCTGTCTGTACTCCAAAACACATCGGCTCGGCGGCCTCAACAAACTATTGTTTTGAGGTAAATGCAATTCTCTAGCAGCAAGATCAGTGGTCAACCATAAAATGTCCAAATATTGACGACAAGAGAGGACAGGAAGGAAAAGACCGTAGTTGTTTACAGCTACATGTGGTCTCTCTCAGAGGTGGGGATTTCCCAATGATGCAGGGAACTGAGTGGCTCATTAACCCTCTGTTACAGTAACATCTGGGATCATGTTGCAGAGAACTGACGAGGGATTATTTAGACACGAATCAGGACTCAGAGAAATAAACCGATACTCTATCAATGCGGGCAAGATTAAGAGTGATGGGAAAAGAAAGTTAAAGACGCATAACGTTGGGTATTTTGTTCCTCTCTTTCACACAGACGTAGACTTGCACACAGAAGCAGGCAGGAATACTGTTTAAACATGTGTGAGCAGTGAAGGGAAAGTACCCAGCTCAGAGAGGAGCGTTTGTATTTAGTGTTTTGTTGCCCTTGGCTCCTGCTTAGTGCAGGTCAGCACATTTCTCTATGCTGAAATCAACCCTCTGTGGTGTGTGTGAGTGTGTCTGTGAGCGGGTGCGTGTGTGTGTATGTGTGTCTCCAGTGAATCCCCAGGAAGTTATAAATGCGCTCTCTCTCTCTCCCCCTCTCTCTCTCTCTCTGTGGCTCTCTTTCCTTCCCTCAGTGCTCTGAAGGGTATGACAGGGTTTCATTGTAAACTAGAGCAGTCACTTACATTATCTACAGTAGAGCAGCTTTTAGCCAGGCCTTCTGTCACCTACTGTAGATGTACAGTATATGTGACACAATAGCTTTCACTCAGCGTGTATCTCTACTGTAAGCGGTTTACATTAGCCAAAATGGAGACAGGCAACAATGTCAAGTGTATCTGCGTTTTAGGACTGATTTTTCCTTTGAAATATTTGTCCATAACTTCTATCATTAAAGGTCTTTGCACGCCAAGTCTGTTTTTTCGTATGTGTTTTTTTAATCCGTTATCCGATTTAAAAAATGTTGCGCACAGAAACCTTACACACAGTCCGATGCATTTTATTTAGAGATGTCATTCGATTTAAAATATTCAACCGTGATTAACCGCATGATTGTCCATAGGTAATCACGATTAATTGGAAATCAATGTACCTTAAAGGGAGATTTGTCAAATATGTAATTCTCTTATCAACATGGGAGTTGGCAAATATGCTTGCTTTATGCATATATTTATTATTGGAAATCAATTAACAACACAAAACAATGACAGATATTGTCCAGAAACCCTCACAGGTACTGCATTTAGCATAAAAAATATATGCTCAAATCATAACATGGCAAACTCAAGCCCAACAGGCAACAACAGCTGTCAGTGTGCTGACTTGACTATGACTTGCCCCAAACAGCATGTGGTTACCCATGGAACCCATTTTCATTCACATATCTTGAGGTCAGAGGTCAAGGGACCCCTTTGAAAATTGTCATGCTAGTTTTTCCTCGCCAGAATGTAGCACAAGTTTGGAGCGTTATTTAACCTCCTTCGCGACAACCTAGTATGACATAGATGGTACCAAATGAGTTCTCAGGTTTTCTAGTTCCACATGTCAGTAAAACTGAGCCCGCCACAACCTAAAAATTGCAAATTATGTTAATGCGTTAAAGAAATTAGCTGTGTTAAAACGAATTTGAATTAACACGTTATTATCGCGGTAACTTTGACAGCCCTAAGTTATTGCATAATGTTTTATAAACTCACCATACAGTATATATTGTATGTAAGATCTGAACCCAAAAAGCAACACAGCTCTAAGATAAATGTAGAAGAATAAAAAGTACAATATGTTCCTCTAAAACTAGAGTTCAGTTAATGTATATAGTACATACTCATTAAAGTCCAAGTACCGTAAACCGCCACTGCGGTCTGTTCCTCTTACAGGATTTTAAGTCAACTTGCATGAGCTTATCTTAACACGAAGCAGCTGGATGCCGAGTCACTTCAGTGGAAAAATAGTTGAATTCGATTTTCTCCGGCAGGATCTTCCAACAGTGCAGCGGCATAAACAACACATAGAGTGCACTGGCCACCTCTGTTGGGCCTGTACGAACCCGCAAAATCACCCTATTATTCGAGCGCTTTATATACCTATAAAAACGTGTAAGAATTAACAGCAGAGTTAAGCTGACTGTTGTAGGAGAGGGAGGAGGAGTTGCTGTCAGCACACAGTCTGTTTTATAGTTTTCACGTTTTGTAAATTCATTCTCACACACTCCATGTTTTTCTGTTTCTTCCTTGTAATCCTTCCCGCTGATTCATGTTGTTTACATCAGTGCTGTTTTTACTTCATGTACCTACAGTGTGACAGAGTCCTACTCTCCTTCCCCTCTCTAAAAGTCTGCAGACAGAGCAGAGAGTTGGCAGGTCTGGCAAGTAACATGCGGATGTGGCAGTAGCACTCTTAATTGTTTTCAGATCTACGGGCCCATGGTGTGTGTGTGTGTGTGTGTGTGTGTGTGTGTGTGTGTGTGTGTGTGTGTGTGTGTGTGTGTGTGTGTGTGTGTGTGTGTGTGTGTGTGTGTGTGTGTGTGTGTGTGTGTGTGTGTGTGTGTGTGTGTGTGTGTGTGTGTGTGTGTGTGTGT